>JAANSN010001943.1:0-28093 GCA_036850665.1 Dicranocentrus wangi | reverse complement strand
AGCTTCGAGGAGATTAGAACTTACCACACACGCTTTCAGCAAGTTCAATGTGTATAGTTTTTGGGCATAAGTATGAATCTGATTGAAAGTAAACTTGAAGATTAGGATGCAAACATGTTGTTGGAAAAACACCATGAAGAAAGTAGAAAAATACGTAAAATATGTAAAAACTGCTTTCAGAAGCTTGCCGAAACCGCCCGAATCAATTTCCTTGTGTACTAACGTTGAAAAAATAAAAACGATATTTAGAATCTCTAATAATCTGTCTTGCCGTGGCACGGGTTTGTGATTGCATAATATGCACATAGTAGAACCCATTACTCGCTTGCATGGTTCCGTAAAATGCAATCTAATACTGATGGAACTCCAGCAAGAGCTAAGCAGAAATCATGAAACAAAAACTATGAGTCTTTGCATTATCCCGATGCAGATTTCAAGGATATCTGAAGGTAACGACGGAAAGTCAGTGTCGGAGTTTTAGTTAAATTTGTATTTGTAACGACCGATGCAGAAAGATTCAACGAGAAAGAAAAATAGCGTGTATGACAGCAGATGAGCAGATATTGCTCTGTGCTCATGCCAGACACGGGAAAGCTCACTTACGCTAGCAGATTGATGTCGTAAGAAATGAATAGATAAAGCTTTAAATGTTGTGATGTGGCAATATGAAACATCAAACACTACAAAAGTTGCAAAATATGCTTTTCCTCTACAGGGCAATACGCTCATAGTGGCCATGGACTTGGCCTGCACTCTCCGAAAATCACAACACAACACAACCAGCGAGAAATTTTCCATTCTATCTATAGCTATGAAAATGCAGGCAAACATTGCAAATAGCCTTTAATAGTGTTTTCCAAGACTATACGATACGAGACTCCACGCATTACACATTCTATGCAGTAAGTACAAACACAAAGCAATAGAAATATTCCGGAATGCTATATTACGCACCATATGAGTATTTAAGCAAACGCTACCGTGTCACAACGTGGGCCGACTGCCAAAAGGTTTTGTTACACATCAACACTAATCTAATTTTCAGTACTTAAAGAACTACCAGTAAGTGTAAGCACTCCTGCATGTGTATCATTCAGTCAGTGTGTGGACAAATGGGTGTTAAATATGGTTGCATGATCGGTGTCTGTTAGCATGATCAACAGCTGCAAGTAAACATACTTTGATGAGTAAAGAGTCAACCTTCAATGATTTATTTACTTTCAGTTAAGGTCATCAGTCGCTGCCTCGCTTTTGGAGATGGAAGTAGCTGGTGACCGATAAAGGTGTAAGTGATACCGGAGCCAAATCCATCATCTTCTACGAAGTTGGCTCTGATGATTCAAAATAACTTGACTTAATTGTACCGTGTTTGAGTCTCAAAGTAAGGCTACAACAAATCTCTAATTTTATTGTAAGTCTGATAAACGGAATTAGAATTCTGTGCATTATCCGGTGCGATTGCTTGCCCCTACGTCTTTTCTGGGTATACAGCATCAGGAGATGGAGATTCGTCATAAATACGCATTAAGTAAACATACTTTGATGAGTAAAGAGTCAACCTTCAATGATTTATTTACTTTCAGTTAAGGTCATCAGTCGCTGCCTCGCTTTTGGAGATGGAAGTAGCTGGTGACCGATAAAGCATGATTATAAAGGTGTAAGTGATACCGGAGCCAAATCCATCATCTTCTACGAAGTTGGCTCTGATGATTCAAAATAACTTGACTTAATTGTACCATGTTTGAGTCTCAAAGTAAGACTACAACAAATCTCTAATTGTAAGTAAATTTTATCTGAGAAACGGAATAAGAATTCTGTGCATTATCCGGTGCGATTGCTTGCCCCTACGTCTTTTCTGGGTATACAGCATCAGGAGATGGAGATTCGTCATAAATACGCATTTCGTTACACCAACAAATTGTTTCTCCAACTTTGCTTAATAATATCAGCTATTAAGACGTCTTGCCGCTACATTCGTCATCCGTTTCTCAATAAAGAGAATATCAGCTATTAAGACGTCTTGCCGCTACATTCGTCATCCGTTTCTCAAAAAAGAGAATGAATTTATCTTTCCTCGGTACACAAAGCATTATTCAATCAATAGATGAAATTTCGGAGTATTATATTCTAATTGCTAGTTTGATGCTGCAAGCTATGACTAGAGCTAGATGTACTCAAACGAAGGGGATTGGAAACGCGGAAGATGTTTGGTAGCATTGCAGCCAGGTTATTGAAAACGTCTTCCGAAATATCCTAAAACCAATTAAAAATTTCAAAACATGGCGGTGGTGCCAGAAACATACATGCAATAATAGATTCAGCTGAATAATTTTATTAACCTGAGGTGCAAAGAACTGTAGATTTTTCATGTCAGATCCACCCCAACTGGCCATTTCAATCATAAAACCCTTAACACATTTGTATACCAATTCTGCTCGTCTACTGCACCAAGATGGGTTCATTATCTGAAAATAAAGAAATAATGAAATAATATAAAATTCGATAGCTCACGCGCCAATTGCACAATAATCTTTAGTTACAATCATGCTCAAATATACCTCCACCATTTCATGTGCCAGTAATGCCGGAATTGTAATTGTAGTAATGTCGTATAGACATGCTGTCTTCAAAATATTTCTTAATCCAAGTATCACAGGATGTCTTGAGTTGATATCAACTAAATTCAATAATCATTTATTTTTATAATGCTTTGATTTAAGGCTTTCGGGTTAATGTAAATCTTCCAAACTTACGTCTATTTAATGACTGCTGATTGCAAACAAGATGAAACACAACATGTGCCGAATTAAGGTTCGAATGCCTTGTAACCAGAAAATCGCCAGGTTTCAATTCAGCAGGTCTTGCTTCCTGCAACTGTGATTCTAACTTCTCGAAATGAAATTCTGTCGTCTGCTGTGTCAATTCATACAGTTCTGAAATCATGCATTATTCAAAACGAGGTTGACGTGTTGTGCAACGAGAAATACATTAATAAAATATTTATATTTTCAGTGATATTTCTTGCCTCTAGTGATGCCCTTGTAAATCGAAGTCTCTTGATCTGTCAAAAGCACAATTCCAGATAAATCTGATGAATATAAACTAATAGCCATTTGCAGTCTTTGTGGACTGATTTCTCTTGAACTATTGGAAATATAATAAAATAGAAAGCCAGTTTACGAAAGCGAGTTCTCAAGTGAATTGAAATCAAGTAATACATGACATGTCACCTTTCGTTTTTGAATCGTAAAAAGTCCATGGGATGACAACTCATTAAACGTATATTGTATGTCTGTTTCATTTGTGAACCTAGATGTATCGTGAAGCTCTCTTCAAGGTATGAATCTTCCCTGTGGGGCTCCTTAGAGTCTTCATCGCCATAACTTATCATAAGTGTCTCATCAAAACGAACTGAGAGTTTCTTTTTATTCTTCTTGTTCCCGGATGTTGTATTGGATTTGCTTTGTTGCTCCTCTGCTTCCAAATAATAATCCTGATATGTTTTTACAACCCAGTCACTGAAGTCCCGTTTCTGTTTGGCATTCTCGCTTTCTATTAAACTCTCCCAGCGAGTTTGCACTAAATGCGCTTCATCGAAATGAATTGTAGCTAATGTATTCACATCCGTAGTAGAATTATTCTGATTTGCCATTGATATAGCCGTCGTCATTTCTTGATTTTGTCTAAAATAATTTAAATGTGATTACAAGCTGAAACGAGGATACAGACAGACGTAGCATACTACAGTCATACACATACACATGCAGACAGTAAAAAAATGCTCCGCTACGAACCTTACGAAACAGATTAACCGTTACCTATTTAATACAATTCATCGTGTTACCTTTCATTTAAAGATTCCATTTCCGAGTTTTTTAACCTATGCATTTCTTTGATAGCCGAGTTCAAAGCACTCTCTTTTCGCAATAAAGTTGCCAACATTGGTGAATGAACTAGGGAATGATATGCTTCTGCAAAAACTTCATTATCCCCAACGATTTCCGGCGGGTTGAACTGTAAAGTCTCCTAAAAGTTTCGAAAAGCAGGATTAAATGAAATGATAAGTGATGGCGAAAGCACTTTGCTTTCATTTCTAAATATATTAAAAAATACATAGTCAGGTCATTACCTCTTTAAAGGCATTTTCCCATTCTTTAATATACAACTGTGAACTCTCCTCATCCACTTCTGCATTATTCGAAAGGCAATTGTAATTCTCTGTTTCCACAAATTCTTTCAGCTTCTTTTCCAGATCTAAAATTCAAGACATGTGACATAAAGCCTTCAATCTACAACCACCAACACGTTAGCAAAAGCACCAGAGAACAAACAGTATTAATATGCCCAAAAAATACCTGCCGCGTAAACTTCAGATAGCCCGAATGACGACAAAATTAGCAGTGTATGCTCCGCCACTCTGGTTTCTTCAAATGGGAATGTTATCGGTATTTCCAGCTTAAACCTTCTGCCTTTCCCAGGCAGTTCCACTTCAAATGTTCTCACATTTTCGGTGGACTGATTTACTCCCTCCATGTTGACCTTTCCAGAGTCTACACTTTGGCTTGCATCAATGAATTCAAACTAAACGGCAGGTATTCACAGACTGCTGGAAACAATAATTTACAAAACCATTCAATCCATACAGACTATAGATGGTGGGTGGTATTGGGGGCGGTTCCCAACTGCAGCTACAATTTACAATTCGACGCATTTATCTGCAAGTCTTCATGTAGGTATGCATGACTAATACCACGCTAAGGAAAATTACATTTTTTTAACAACTTACTTTTTCGCCAGTTAACGGATTATCTTTGGAGGAAATCAAACGGTGAGCGTAGTATTTTACATCAGACGTCCTCAGAGTTGCTTTCCACTTTATTTTCCATCACGCGTACATGTTTCTCTAATTTCCAAATTACGTCTAGGTCTACACAACCCTGGAATGGAGGCGTTTTAGCACTTTCTTATTTAACTCACGTGTGTGGCTCAACACTGATTAAATACATTCTTTGCTATATTGACATTAGGTAACGTAATTAAGTGGTAAGAAAGTCCACTAACTCTCCATGTTGTGTAATACCTCCAAGTTCAAGTGATTTTGACAGATCTCTCGTTTCATTCGTGTTTATCAATATTCAGCCTTTAGTTACGCGTTGCCCTGCTCATTCTTTTGTTTTTTTGATCTGAGATTTGTGTACTTTTGGAGTGAAGAGTTGTGCTGTGCAAACGGGAGTATTTACAGATGTTTTGGTGCTACACAACACATAACATTTACCATACCACACACACGGCTACATACAACACATGCACATGCACACTCACTCACTCACTCACACTTGCACACAATTCCGTATTATTTCTACCCCAGCGGAAAGCGGAATTAGAAAACAAAAAAATGTGCTTTTACTTTTTTAGCATGATACATACTTTACAATTTGGTGTGCAATGTGTGAATGCATGTGTTTAGTTTGAATTTGAAATTTGAATGATTCGATTGTAAACTGGGATTTTTTTTTGGACTGGACGGATGAAGTGGAATTTGATTTGTGACGAACACGTGAACACGTGTGAGTTATAAACTTGTCAAGAACGAATCGAAAGCAAATACTTTCGGTTTCGGTGTAGTGCACCGTGCACGTGTGTGTGTTGCTTTTTTGGAAGAATTTATAGGAGAAAAGTGAAGTGAAATTGAATTGAGATTGAGCAATTGTCATTGTCACACACATTCAACCTTGTTGAGTCAACACTGTGTGATTTGCCACAATTTAAGAGTTTGTTTTCGACTAATCCAGTGTCAGACTGTCAAAACTGTGAGAATCAGAGCGTGGGTGGTTCGTTTCGTTAACGTCGTTAGGAATTTAAGGAAAAGATCGGCTGGCAACCTGAATGTCCTGAATACGGTAAGATTGCAAAATTCTATTTGTCAACATAACGATAGTCAGATTCAGTTCAGGAGGACTCGCAACAATGGTTATTTGATGCAGCGTAGCATGGTATATAAAGTACCGACCGGCATGATCGGATGATGGGGAATGGGGAGATTAATATAAAATGGTAATAATAAAAGTTCCCGGATTCAAGTACTTGGCATAACTCCCAGTGTCAAAAAATGATTTATATATTTGCGAATTGTGTGTATGTACGCCAGTTTAATTCAATGAGTTTTTTTTCGATTTCGAGGAGACTTTATATTTGCAGTGGTGTGTGCGCTAGTTAAACTCATTTGAATTAACATTTTTGTTCCTAAATAGGCTATCCAATAATATATACTCAAACGCATAAGCGTGTTCCGGATCCGGATATGACTGTGGTATTAATGCGTTGATTTAGTGGTTACATTTTATATCTCGGTATATAAAGCCCTTTTTAATTACATGAACCGCGGAAGGTTAGAGACACTTTTGACCCGAGAGGACACTTAAAAATATGTACCGCTGGCATGGTCCATGGTCTTCATCACAATCATAACTCGTGGCGTTCATATTTCTGTAAATACATGCACCTACACAATAATATACAACAAGTACAAAGTGGTTGTATGAAAGAGTTGAATTCAAGAACGGACAGATGCCACGCAGTGTACTTTGTTGATTGTTGTGCTAAAAGCTATACAACAATAGAACAACAGATTTGATTTAGATTTAGAGTAAATTTTTCTCGTGTATATTCAGCTCGATGTTTATTAGCTGAAAGAAACAAACAATTTGGGTTAGGCTGGCGAAATACTTAACTTTAATTCATCAGAACTTACAACTTTTACTACTTTCTAGTAGCTTTCGGAAAGCTTTTTCTTAATGGAAGACATGAGTACTTGAAACTTGCCACATTTGTTTGACACAATTTGTGCTATCAATATTCTTAATTTTGCTCATTTTGGTTTAACTAGGCGTTCCGGTTCCGGAAGACAGGCCCAGTTCAATTAAAAAATGAGTTTCATCGAGCGTTCGTCTACAATAAAGGAAGGAGACACGGTCATTCTCTTCCTCTCTGTAAACTCTCATTATCCCGTGGAAGTGAAAAAATTCATAAAGAACAGAAATGGTGACTATGTGGAGAACAAATTTCAAACAATTTATGGTCATCTTGATATAATGGGGCTTGTTGGAAAGAAGTACGGGAGCAAGGTTCAACTTCCCCGAGGTTGGGCTTACGTACTTCATCCCACATGTGAACTGTGGACTAAAACCTTGCCACATCGAACCCAGATTATCTACACACCAGATATCAGCCTAATCATTTTTGGGCTGGATCTTGCCCCGGGATCGGTTGTTGTTGAAGCCGGTACTTATTCACAGATTCTTTCTTTCACCTTTCTATTTAGTTCACCCTTTTCTCGTAGATCTGATTTTTATCTGTAACAATACATAATTTTCTTTTGGAGAGTAAGGATTGCCGAGATGAAACAGAATTTCATGGGAAGCGTCGTAAAATCCGAATATACGTTACATAATATAAAAATATGTCCTAGCAGCTCTTTTGTTGTGAATTAACGTGCGATATGGCTTTTTGCGTGTACCGTCTTTCCTGTAATCATGATACACATCATAATCATTCATGCATGTTTTTGATTTTAGGTAAGATAACGCAGTCATAAATTCCTACAAAATTTTCTTTGATCTGCTAGCGATATACTGGCATGTATGAACTGAAGAAACAAGAGATTTTCCTAAAATTCATCGAAAAGAATCCCTTTACATTACTTACTAGTCGATTTGCTAATGCTCTGTATGTGCATGCCACGATGGATAGAAAATGCTTTAACTCTGAATCTCTTTTAAATATTACATCTCTCAAATATTCGATTTTTAATTTTATTAATGAGGATACAAACACGACATTATATTTTACAACTCAAAGTTTAGGTTTTATTTTTAAACGCATTTTTCAATTAATTTGATTTTTTTCGGCACTGACGCTGTTTTGTTTTTAATTAATTTACATATTATCGTTTTCCCCTAACTTGGTCGACTCTAACTTAGGTACTGGAAGCGGCTCCCTGTCTCATGCATTTATCCGCACTGTTTATCCAACTGGTCACCTTTACACCTTCGATTTCCATGAGAAAAGAGCCGAACAGGCTCGTGAAGAATTTCAGGTAAGTCACATCTCTGTTTAGTGTTTAGCGTATATGGTTATAGGTGCACTCAAATATGCTTCATGTTTTTCATGACTTACTAATTTAAACGTTTTTTTACACGAAAGCGTAACATAATGCAGTCCTTTAGTAGATTTACTCTGATAACTAAAAGTAAGTAGCCATGAATTCTAACAAAGTAAGTGAATGTGTAAATAAATAAAGCAGTTTCGTGAAATGAAAATGAATAAAAACTCCATTTACTATTCATCCAACCTTTGTTAATAACGAAGTATATTATCCACACAATATGCGAAGCCGTTGTATTGTGTTTATGGGAAGCTGCAAGAATAAAAAATCGATTCTTTATGAACATTTTTACTTAAGACTAACAATAAATACATAAATTGTGTGTGTTCATATTCTCTTTCCTGATTATGTATGTTTTTAATAATCTTTTCTCTAGAAACATGGACTCAATCCGTGGGTAACAGTAGGGCACAGAGACGTGATTTCGGATGGGTTCAACATAGAAAAACCAGCCGATGCTGTATTCTTGGATCTTCCAAAGCCGTGGGAAGTCGTTCCACACGTTCAGCGCTCCTTGAAACGAGGTAAAATTTATTTCCTATTATATTATTTATGAATATCCATGTATCTTCTGATTTTTTGCTGCCTCTAACATCCAATGTGCTTTCCTCTGTGCAATGGTCATCAAGCCTTCACAACAGAATCGAGGTGAAACGATTAATATGTTTGGTGTCAAAGAAATTGGAAAAATTCGGTGTACATAATATATTAAACTTTGTTATTTTTTGGTAGATACAGTTTTTCAAGGAAAAATGAAGTTATAAGAATTAGTTTGTAAGTAAAAATTAAAAATATAGGCCTGAAGTTTCTTGGAGGTTTATCGGTTTATCAAGTTCTCATGAGTTAGTTAGTGTTAGTTGCTGTGTTGCATATGGTATATACATATTACGTAGTAGCATATTAAACATTTTGTTAAAAATATGCGCTGGGCCTGGCACTTGAGAGATTTAGCTGAACTTGGCCACAATTTCTGCCGAGACCGTGAGTATTCATTATGATTTCTATTCAAAAGGCATAATTAGCAAGTAATATTGTCTGAAGGAGATGTAATTTACCTTATATCAATGGAATGCTGATGATATGATGGTTCTGAGGATTTTGACCACTTTTTCTGACTGGCATTTTGTTATTCATCTATAATCCATACCGCACAAGTTGCATCTAAAGTATACTCGTTTTAAATATATGAACCAAATATTATAACCGACAGAACGTTATAAATGCATATGATGTACACAACGGACCTTAGATTTCTTTATTTTTTTGTGATCCCACACAAGTAAATTGATGTTCTCATGTCTCATACTATATGCTAAACACCTCGTTTGTGGCGTGTGGGGCTGTAGCCAGTTTAGGAATTTTCTCTAGAAACCCGTGCCTACTTCTCAACCTTGTAGTCCACAGCAAAATGAGCAACTGACCGAGAAAAAAACTACTGGTCCTTGCTACTTTTTTATACGGATAACCGCTCTCATGCACTTAATAACTATGCAAGGAAGGTAAAAAGCACAGGAGTGAGATATGTAAAGTAGGGGTAAAATCATATCGTACAAGTGCAGTTTATGATGGAGTATGGAAATGAAATGTCCTGCTTCTCTGCTCGACGAAGACGATGATGTGGTCTATGACGTGGTAATGATTAGCTTGTAGTGGTTTTATTCAACTGCGTGGATGAAGTCGACCAGAGAAAGACGTTTGTCTTCAGTTTAAGAATATATATACTAAGAACAACAATACCTATATACTGCTATATACCCCGTTGGTGTTATATCGGATTATGGATATTTTTCTACTTGGGTTTGCCGGTGTTTCTATCTATGAATGATGGAAATAAAAGTGGAAAAAGAAGGATGACTTTGATCTATCTTTATTATTGCCAGATTTTCCAAAATATCAAGTAGGCAGGAAAGGGGCAAGTGAAGCTGTGCATGTGAAAGACTGGTTTCCTCTGCTGTTCAGACGATGATAAAGGTGATTATAGGATTATAGGTGACCAGTGACCCTCGCAATGCATATTCGAAGTACCAAACCACTACTGGCGAGCATAAAATACTGTGCTGTGGCTTTAATGCTGGTGCTCTACCAGACATGGATAATTTTCGGTGATAACAGAGTATTAGCGATTACATATACTATTTTCGAGCGATTTGTCAGTTTACATTGAATACTAATAGGTGTATGATGCATAACATAATAATAATGATGATACATACCTACATGCATATTTATATGCGACAACTGATGTATCATCCGTTTGATTCATTTTGGTATTCTATTGGATGCAATATGGGGAGGAAACTCTTGGCAAAAGGGTTGAATTCATGTTTGTGCATATTGATCTATTGATTATACAGCTGAAAAATATGAACATGCTTGTACTCGCATGTCTAATGATTTTCCTCAGCTAGTCAATTTGATTATAAGGGTACGAGTAAATGTAACACTGCATATTCCTTGACTCTATCGTCTTGTTGAATACCGTCCCGTTTTCATTGGTAGTGACGATGAGTAGTATGTAATACATTTGCGTTGCTAGACCTGCGTGAAAGTGGCTCGACGTTTCTTCAGCTGTGGCCAGTGAAGCGATTTCGCTCAATAAGCCCGCACCATTTTCCAGATTATCATCAAAACTCTTAAATCACGTTATTAAACCTATTGGAAAGAGGGACTGTACCTGGTTTCGAGAAAGCTTGATGAAGATTAAGGAAAAATCGGGATGCGATATATAATATCCATTTGATATGTTGTATGTGCGTGAATCTTGTTTTTGGGGAGAAAATCTGGTAAAGCACGTATGTTGTGTGGTGAGCTTGCTATGCATACTTGTTAAAGTTTTCAAGCAAGCAAGTTTTCAATGCATATATACGCTCGAAGTTTACACTCGCATACGGCATATCTTATACTTGGGTCTTATCTTAGTAAGGGCTATTAAAGCTTAAAAACTAGAAGAAGCAGTTAGAATTGGTCAAACTGGTGGGCATGTTTAGGAGAGTGGGATGGAAGATATTTTTTGGGGTAAACTTCAAGAAAATTGATCGTTGAGGAAACAACAGCAAACTACCACTACTGCTAGTATTATTATTAATGTTTCTTCGGATGCTGTTCCGTGCCTCCTCGCATACGAATGGCCTGATGAGCATGAAGACGATGCTGATGATTATTATGATTGTAGTAATGATAATGACAAGAAAGATGATTGTGATGTCCAAGAAAAATATGTGAGCAGGTAAACGCAAACCATGTAAACTATGCGCTTTTAACGGAGATACATTTCTGTGTAGCACCTTTTGTGGCCGTCCTCGTATGAAGAAAGTTTGTCGTGGGATAACAGCACCAGTAAGGCACACTAACTAACCACTGCTATTCACAATCAGATTCTTCATTTCTATCTACCTCTCTGCTGTTTGGTATGTATCAAACACCCCTCCACATTGTAGTTATAGTTTTTCGTAGGTGATTTGATGTGTGATGCTTACTGTTTTATGGTTTCATCTGCGCTTACAAACCCTTATTGTACTTTACTGCTTCTGAATGTTTTACTTTTTCACGATTACTCGGCTTGCCGGCTGTGGAAGAGGTAGGATCATATTTTTCTTGTGGCTCGTTAGCCCTCTCCAATAAAAATACGCTGGTGTACGTAATTGTGCATCTGTGTACATTCTTTTCTGGCGGATTGTATGTTTTTTAGTCGAATCTAATCATGGTCTTCTTTTGACTGCTCTTTTTTTAGTAAATTGTCTGAATTTTTTGGAGTTTTTCCTCACTTAATTATGATTGCGGAGTTTTACATAAAAATGATAACTTATCTGAAAATATACAAAATTGTTGCTTTCTGAATGTCTGTTATCAGCAACCAAAATGTAAAAAATGAGACCATGTTACATTCCGTAAGAACTCCCCTCACAACTCCCTATTCATTCTTGCTGACGAACATTATTGTTTTGCTATGAGTTAATAACAGTCGTGCATTTGCATTGATCTAGTTGGTGAATTATGAGAAATTGAGCAGTTATTTGGGATTATCAGCAAAATAATATAAGGATTATGGATGATGGTACATATGAGCACCAGAAAGGGGCTTGTATTAATGGCTCTATAGATATCAATCAAGAAGCCTTTAAGCAGACCTGTTGTGTATCATGCACTTTATCTGTATCTTCTGATTCATTGCTCTTTCCCGTCTATTCTCTATTGTTGTTGTGCTGGCGTCTGCATCTGTTGAGTTCTGTTGGTCGGCAAATAAATGGTTACAAATCAGATTGATCGCATTGTTGATGCAAGTGCTTCTTTTGTTGCCTTTCCTTCCTTGATTTGATGATTTTCTTTCGGATGAGCCTTAACCGATGATGTCGAATTCTGAAATGGATTGCGGCTTTTCTGTGATACGCTTGCTTATGTAAAACGATACGAGAGAATTGGAAAAAGAGCGTTGTAGTGAATATTCGTCAGAGATGGACACTCTTCGTTAGAACGCGTGCGGGGTTGGATTCGGTATAACAGTGTTAAGTTGATTTAAATATTTAGGATGTATCAAAAGGTGTGTGTTAGTATGAAAATTGAAGCTCCAAGGATAGTGCTGTTGAGCTTTACCGATTTTGAAACCGAAGTGCTTCAAAATAATATGTCAAATGATGTTCAATACTTTCTCTGGGGCAAGCTGAAACAAACGCATTTCGCGTAAAAGAAAGTAAGGACTCGATACAGATATGCATTAGATTTTGGGGTATATGAAGTTAAATAGATTCCTACACACATACCTAAAATATAAATCTCTATTCGATATCACACAAATGTGTTTGTCTCACGTTTGAAGTTTAGCCGAAAAACTGGAGGCAATAAATATGGATCACTTCACATCTAAACACAACAATATGGATAAACTGTGGCCGTCGCGTCGGTTCAGTAATATGAAATTTTGCTTCAAGTTTTGACACGGTTTTTCACCCTTTTCACACATTTTAAATGCTTCAACCGATTTTCCGTAAAGTTGTATCTAAGGATTCTTGTTTTTTTTTGTTTAGCCACACTTACAACTTACGTAGTCATATTGTTATGTTTGTTAAAATTCAAACTGCCTAATGCCTGTGTTTTAAAATGGAAAACTGTGTAAAGGGAAGTCCCTTTACACGGTGCAGTCCTGCATTATATATCGTTGTGGGCATTACGCGCTGAATTGCAGAAGTACAAATTCAAGCGTGCCCTGTGTGTCCCTTCAAATTTTACGAGGTTACTTACATCGCCAAATTTTACAAGTATACTCTTCAAAACATGGAAAAGGCATGGTCTGTAAGGATTTACCTAAGCATGCGCATGTTTTGAATGTAGCAGCGTAACAAAACGATGTAAAATTTGATTTTTGGTATTATACCATATACCTATATGTATGAATGCATGTCTCGTTGATTGTGTGTTGGCTGAACGGCTACTTACATCACAATATTACAAGCCAATGCTAACGACAAAGTGAAAAAGGTGTAAAAATTTGCTTACAGCAAGTGATAATGTGGACGGGTAGAAAGAGATCCCTGTGGGCAAGCAATTAGAGTACGCCACATTTTTCCTTTCAAATGCGACGTTTTCTATTTTGACTGGACTCCAGGTGTAGGAAAAATGCGAGCTTAAATGATCTAGGAATTATGATCTTTTTGTCTTGTTGTGCAGTCCTTCTTGTTGTTTTCTCAAAACGCGTATTTACTAGGTTGTAGGCATCGTCATTTTGTTAGTTTTGCCTTAAGGTTATTCTAAGCACGCGCCAAGTTTTGGTACTCCTTTTCGTACTTCATCTGTTAAACCGTGTTCACTGCTTCTTTACATCTTCGATTCATACAGTCAGGGATTATAGGTACATATCGGTCTAATACTTGTAAAACGACGACTGACTTAACGATGAGTGAAGAATAATGATAGCTCATCATAATGATGCAAATGTAAAGAAAAACGAGTGATCCTTGTCGAAGTCGGACATACAGAAAACTCAAGAGTTGAGTTGAAAGGCAAGGGTCTTCCTTCAAGTTTGTCCAGGGGCTTGGCCCTCCGGTTTTTGTAATGTGAGTTAGTTACGAAAAGAACCTGCTTTCGTGAGTTATTAAACCTAACACATCAACTTTTATACACTATAATCAGCAATGTTTCACTCGATCAGTGACAAATAGCAAGAAAATTCTACGATAGGTTCAAACTCCTTTTGATCTCGGCTTCTAATATTTGATGAATTGTATTGTAAAACAAGCAGGGCTAATTTTTTTTAGCAAATTCGTTGAAAAGGATTCGCATGTGCCATGTCGCAATTATGATGTTTCAAATTTTTCTACCTAAATACTGATATTCGATCCTGACTCGAGCTTGCGGTTACCGAATCAAAAATGTATGATAGGAAATATTTTTGTATAGAAACACACGTAGTAAAATAAAAGTTAACACCTTTTCTTTCAAACGTTCATTTCATCCCATCCCAAATTCTTTATGGTTTTCGTCAATGTCTGCAATTATTTAGCTGTCATAAAAAATTGCAAGTTTCGCACATACGAAACCAAAAACTCCCCGTTTTGATGTTAAGACAATTTGGCACCACCTGAATGAACTGATGGTCTGATCAGATATGTTCGAGGAAAAGGTTCAGATTTTTGCATACCGCATAATGTATATATGGATTCTGACTTTTCGACTGAAGTATTCGTGCATATTTTTAAATACCGACAGCAACAAGAACTTGTGGACGCAGCAAAAATACAGGATTTTCCTTGTTTAAATGGAAAATGTATTTTCAGAAACACTTCTGCTGGGTGAGGTACTTTTTCTTACTCAACTTGGATTTCAAGCAGTTTTGACTTCTGATGAACAAGCAGAAATGACATGACAGACTGGCATAAAGGGCAAGCAAAGTTTTTGGGCAATTTTTGCATTTTACATTACATCCGCTTTCTATAGAAAACCATTGCAGAACACTTATACTTTATTGTATTGCAAATCACTTTGCTAGTAGTAGTAGTTTGTTCAGAGTTGTATTTTACAACACTAAATCAAAATTTTGTTTGTAACAGTTACGTTTAAGTACAAATGCCTAGTCCAGGATCACTGTGATCATGATCAGTTATTTTGACTTCCACCAGAAGATAATGCTCCCAGGTAATATCACCACAGGCATCGTTGTCGTAATTACGGTAATGCTACAAACCGTAATGATCATGTATTACTTGTGCTGCTAGCAGTTAACGATCATGTGCAAAATCACTCATAATGAGGTTTTCTCTTGTTCACTCCTGCTACTTCTGCGTCCTGCCCTGCGACAGCAAGAAATGGCAGCAATCGCTATTATTATATAGTAGACAGATAGGCGTTGCGTATTCTCTCTAAATGTGAGCATGAAATTGTAAAATATTTTTACGAGCCATGTTTTTCTACAACGAGGGAAACAGGCCGGTGGCTCACTGCTGCTGTTGTTTTTGTTGCACTTGAAGCACATATTACTTGTAGGAGTCATGTAGAGGTTGTGGCCACTTTATTTACATATTCCTGATGTTTTATGTCAGGATTGTAGAAGTAAAAATGATGAATTTGTGTGCTGCTGCTTTGAAACGAATCCATTGTACTTTGCATTTGGAATGAGGCATGAGGTGATCCTAAATGTTATGGTGTTTGTGCTAGTGCACGCCAAAAAAAAAAAGCTGTAAAATTTTGTTTTCTATACTTACAGGTGGGAAAATATGCACCTTCTCGCCGTGTATCGAACAAGTTCAAAAGACTGTGGAGGCACTAAAGGGGTCTGGCGAGTTTGTGATGCTGAAAACCCAGGAGGTTCTCCAACGTTGTCATTCGATCCAGTATCGTACCATGACATCCTTAGACTTCACACCTGATGAGAGTGAGATGCCAGGTGGTAAGCTAGCTCCAATCAAGAAAGATTATTGTAAATTCCGAACGCTAATTCCTCCATCACAAATGCCTGGACACACGGGGTATATCACGTTTGCTACATTTGTTCCTGGTGTTGCGGACTCGTGATTGTGATAGCCAAGAATTTGCTATGAATAGTTATTCCCAGAACATGCTTCACCTTCAATGTATGAAAAATGGTTCAAATGCCGTGTTAAAAGTATGACAGTAATGGCCATGAAGTAAAAAAATGTGTTTTTACAGGTCAACATTTATTATCAATAAAAGACATATTTCTTTCATTTTACTGTGTATCTTTATAATTCACTTACAAGTAAGGTATTTGCTACAGTTAATGTGTCCAGTGTTAACTCTGTTTATTGCTAATCTTAATATTTATTCCTGTTGTATGTTTTGCACGGTAATTAAATGGGAGTGCACTCTACATAATTTTTTTGCTTTACAACCTAAATTACTTATATAATTGCATATACAACTCACCCTTTGGATAAATAGGAAATACCACTGACGAAAGGCACTAATTAAAGGTTTCTGTTTATACATAATTTAAGGCTTATTTATTTATTTGTTTACACCAGGCTGCATTATTATAGGACAGCAGTACGTGTGATTTGTAATATATTACTATTTTCTAGTTAACGATTCTAAAGCATTGGTGTGGAGTGAATGTTTCAGCACTTTTTGGTGTAGGTAGGTATAGTAGTTATCACTCTCATAAACATAAAGTATTTACAAAGGTACCTATGCACAAGTTGAAGTTTTTTTTTGCAACAAAGCAGCGATTAGCTGTTGTAGTTGGACGGAGGAAAAGTAGTTTAATTCACTGGAACTTTGGTCAAATTCAAATATACCCTTGAGGTTAAATCCTAGCCATTAATTAATACTAATCAGGTAATCACATATTTTCACTGTAAATAGTAAGTACACAAATTTCCGAGAATCCTTGCTTTCAATTCGAAATTGAGTCAAAGTTAAAGCAATGCATTCGTATGTTTTGAATACTCAACCACCGATAATTATTATTTTTCGTCTTTCTAACTTAAGCCGGATTTAACAGAAGCGGTAGATACATATATGCAAGTTTAAACACCCATACCCAATCATTCATTAAAGACTGATATTACACTGTATATGTACAATTCAAAGTAGATATGTAATAGATATACGGTAAACATAGTTAATTAGGAGGAGGGGGTGGATAATGCAGACTAAACATGATTCACGGAATCGTAAAGCTTGTTTCTAAGTCTTAAGAAACGCTCAGATTAGGATGCTCCGTTGATCGAAATATCCGTAAGACTCTATTTGTAAGTGTTTGTCTTTCTAAAAGTCCTTCAATTCATTATACTCATTATACTAGCATTAGCATTGGTGTAGAATACCTATTATGTGTCTTTTGTGAAAATGAGCAGATTATCGATAGAGCAGTAGTGTTCAGTGTTCCCCAACTAAGCTTGATAAGATGCTCATAAACTCTCCCATTTGATTGGCCTGCTGTCGTCATTCTCTGAAATATAAAAAAAAAATATTTTAAAAACTTCTCTATAAAACTTGCTCATTGACAAATGTAGAAATAGTAAGCAGAAATGCTCCGCGAGTGTTGGAGTGGAGTGCCCTATTAAAAGCATTCGTGTAGCATTGCACACGCATATTATATGAGATAAAATGCCAAGAAATTTTTATCTAATGAACCGTATAGAATTCTGCCGGTGGTGTGATTCGTTGGGTTGGGCACAATACACAATATAGCACCAAACCAAATATAAAAAAACAAGGGATAGCTTAAGCACAAGGAATGAAAAATCGGGTAATTATGGAAATGAGTTTGTGAAGCGGTTAAAATGTACGAGAAAATCAACCCCTTTTACAAGACCATATTCAGTATCAATATCAACTGATTCTCTGAACTGAATCAAATGAAGGAAAACCTAAAATTCATTACGTCATGAAAGGAATCTGGGCTGGAATTGAGCGATTATTTATTGGAAGCTACGTCCACCAGATTCACTCAAGTTGTGTCGTAAACCCCTACCACGCCACCAAGCAAGTACACCAATAGGTGTTTCCATTCCAGCAGAAATGGTTTCGTCTGAAGAACAAGTCGATTACCCTGCCTGCGTTCCTCCAGTCTGGAGAATTTTACTTCTTAGACCTTGTTTGAGACCTGACACAGCAGAGCAAGATGAAAACAAGAAACATGGTATGCTTTTTTATTTGGGGTGAGACTGATGATATTAAAGATAATTAATCTTGGGCCTTTAGAATTCATCAGGTATTGTTAGGTTGTCGGTATACATTTACATATTACGCTCCCTTGAATTTCTCTCAAAGTTGCAATACTGGCGTCTCAGAGCCTTCCTCCTTGAAAAAACCTGATTTTTCCCAGGAGATATACCTACTTCAACACTGCAAGTTTAGTTTATCCAAGAGAAAACACCAAAATACCTACGAGCTTTTTCCTATCCTGGGTACCTACATATTCCAATGAAAATCATATTTCTAAACTAGTTCTGCTCACACTGAATTGCTCAAGTTCTGATTTTTAAAAATGTAAATTCCTCTTAGGATGAAAGGCCACGGAGGCGGAGAAGTTAGCTGTACTTACACAAAAATTATTATCTTCACAAAATTGTATCCCTTGTAAACATGTAAAAGTGTGTAACTTTTAATGTGTTTGCAAGTGTAGGCACAGTGTAAATACAAGCTGATGCTAGTCATATCTGGTCTACCTGTAAATGAATGTTGAATGGGCAAGATTTTCACGAAATTGATTCCCAGTATTGCAAGTTTATCTATTCTTAATTTTTTTAAATTCAAAGTTCAAATTTTAATATAAAAATGTTAGCGAAAAGGTGGCAGCCCGTGAGCCAGTAATGTTCAGCATGCATAATCAGAATACTCAGGGAGTCATCACCCGTAAATGCTGAAAATCCCAAACAAGGAGTGCATCTACTACAAGACTGTAATAAGTATCTTGTTTTCGATGAAGAAAGGTGAGTGCCTTTTTAAATCCCAAACATTCAAGATTCCCTGGCGTAGTGCCTTCCACTCCAGCCTTCAGCGTACAGCCTCTCAACAAGACATACATATTAACAATGTATGTGGACCGTGGGAAAAGAAATGTAAAGTATGTAAGCGAGAGTCAGACTTGTTCCAAGGGAAAAACGCATCTCTAACATACACCTGTATACATACCCCTGATGATACTTCATTCTCATTCACTTGCTCTCAGTCAGATTTTTTTATTCAACCCAATCCAGTCGCCTGTCGGTACGAAAAAATGAGTATCGCCCCCTTTTGCGCTCATAAATAATAATCGGTCCGGCAAACTCTAACAGCTACAATGTAATACAGTAAACCCAAAACCCTTGTAAAGGATAGGTATTTTTCATTTAGGACGATATTACTTTCTTGAAAATGGACGAGAATTATGAGTGTGATCATATTGGAGCCAAAAAAAACTTTGTGTAAGGGATTCAAAAACACATTCCATTTTGCGCAAACGAACGAGTAAACACCTTGTGCAACTTGTTCAACTATAAAAGAGTATTAATTATGAAGAAAAGTTACTACAAAGATGAATTAATCCAACGATGATTGACTCCACGGCTATACACCAAGCTTAATGAAAACCGACAGATAGACTATCAACCAGGATACCATAAAGAAATTAAGCTTGCTTTCCAGGTATTAGTTACTTACTAGATATACAATACGACCACAAGAGCGAAATTTTGAACCTTATCCCATTTTCACATATTACTTTTTGTTTGGGATATTACACCGAATAGATCACTACTTCTTTTAATTCAAATACTGCATTGTTAACAAGAAAATTTTCTACTTGAAAATCCTGTTTTCTACCTTCTTTTAATTTCTACTCCTTCAGCAAATTAAAACCAGTATTGCACCATATACCCCATAAAAATATGAGTGATTTACACTAACAAACAAAAAAGGAGGAAAGAGGAAACCTCCAAAAAGATTATTATGACATGACTTGTTCCAGAGGGCAAAAGTTGCATTTTGAGATTTGATGAAAAACAACAGCGAATGAATCCAAAAGGTACAGGTATTTGTTCACTTACTACAAAAATCATAATAATTCATTAGATTGTAAAGTGGAGAGACGGAGAGCTAAGCAATTTTTATAGGTTTCATTACTAAACCTTAAACACACACGTGTTTTTGTTGCCCATATTGTTTCACTTCGTGCAGACTATGTGTGTGGACACATAAACAAAAAACAATACAACTGTACACTTGAATTATCATCTCTCCGCCTTGCAAACTCAATAAAGGTGAAATTTCGCTTTCTTGTTTTTTTAGTTTGTATAAGGCATTATTGAGGAAGTAGTGTCCGAGTTGGAAAATGCTTATTATGGACAATATAACCTTGCTCATTATATTAAGAGTAAACTATCAGCCAAAGTTGCATGAGAGGAAAAAGGTTTGAAAAAAAAAGTTTTACAACGCGAGATGATTGGAATATGTGAGTCGGCCAGGTTTTAAACGCATATGAATTTTCAATTCCAATCGGCTTGCCCTTTGGGTTATCTAGTTTGAAAAAGGCTACACTGCGTGAGTCCAATCCACTTTTTGGCTTCATGTCTCAAGACGATTATCATGATCAATTCTTGGGCCTTGCGACTACATACATGCAGGTTCAAGATCTGTGGGTTTAAGACTCTGTCAATTACGTGGAAATGCAGATACAGAATTAAAGAATATATGTGTAGAGATACGTAATAATAAAGAGATATAATCGCTGATGCTAATGTATGTACTACTCGAGATTGAAGCTAGCAGACGTATAAGTTACTAAAATATAAAGCTCACAGTTTGGATTTTTTGTTATGTCTCAACTCACCTCCATGATCCGATTCTGGCGTTGGTGGTAACCTATTTTCTTTATTGGGACTCCCCGACTCTGACAAGGATGTCTCCATACTACTGTGCAACCCTGTCCCAGTATTCCCCAATCCCATCGGAAGTCCCATTCCAAGCCCAATACTTGTCGATCCGCTCACATGACCCAATGACGGAGTTGTACTGCCACCTCCAAAGGCAGGGTGATGAGCTGTTATTGAAGCAGCTGAAGCTGATGGTGTACAATATGTGAGATACGGCTGGTAGGTGGGAACACAGTGAATAAGATCTGTGCCCGTCATCACCCCATGATGCCCGTTGACGTCGCGTTCAGCATTGTAAAACTGCAAGTCCGGAACTCGATGAGTTTGTCCTTCCCAAACGGGTGAAGGTGTAAGGGGACAACTCATGGTTAGATTTTCCTCCTTCATTTGAGTTTGGTCATCATCGTAGGACGAGGAAATTGCTGAGGATCCGAATAATTTGTAAGCGTTTCTGAATCTGTTATGGTAAGGGAAAGGGGTTGGTAATGTGGCCACCGAGCAATCACCTCCGGAGCCCATGTCTCCTCGTTCGTTTCCATTTGTAAGAGATGGCAGGTTTGGACCACCCAAATTTCCTGAAGATCTTGATGGTCTGTCGACGCTTTTTGAGTTGAGAGGAGGAGATGAGGATGGGTCAGCTATTGGTGTTGTTACAAGACTTTCTTTCTTTGCCCGCTTTCGGCCTGAGCCTCCGCCACCATTTGAAGTACTACCCGTATTGGCGTTTACAATGACACTTGTACTTCCCGATGCTTTCCCAGCTGATGGGCTTTGTTGGGGGACAGAGGAGTGGCCGTTTGTAATAGCATTTTGTTGCAATGTCCATGTGTGTGGGGACGTGGCAGACGCCGAAACTGTGGAGGAATTCGACGGAGAACCTTCCGAGCCTGTAGACCTCTGGCTACCTGTGGTCCCCCCAGACCCAGATGACCCAGTTGGAGGAGCGGTAGCTGTTGTGTACCCATGAGATGAAGAGTGGTGAGGGTGGTGATGGTGATGATGATGAGACCAATATGCTGCCGCTGCTCCATAAGAGCCCGTTGACATTTGATAATCAAACGGAAGGGCAGAAGCTGCCAAGCTGAAATCCAACGGAGAATCCTTCCCAGCGCCCCCACCAACACTGGACATTTCAAAAGGGGAGTGGTGTGGGTGGTGAGGATGATGCGGTGTAGGTGGATGATGAGGGTGAAGGTAACCTGGATGACCTGCAGTTGCCGCAGTTCCATAAGCTCCAGTGGTTGATCCTGTCCCATTATGAGCAGGTGAGTGTAGGGGTGGTGGCATTGACGCCGCGGCAGCGGCAGCTGCTGCTGCCGCCGCTGCAGCATAACCTCCTGCAGTTTCCGCTGCTGAGGTCAGTTGGTGATGTGCATGATGAGCATGATGGGGATGATGATGGTGCAAATGATGGTGTGGATGTCCTGTGTAATTCATCAATTGAGGTGTGGGAAAGTACGCGGCTGCTGCGAGACGAGCTGCGGCCGTCGCTGCTGCCGCTGGAGATCCTTGTGTGGCTGCTACAGCCTCTGGATACGCTAAACCGTATTGAAGTTTTGTTTGAACTGTGTAGTAATGGTAAAGCCATGAGTTTGCTCGCATCACCGCTGCCTCCCGTTCACTTTAGGAAAAAGAGTATACATTCAAAAGTGAAAGTCATCTTTCTTTGATTAAGAGATTAGTAAATTTGTATACAGTTTGAAACTTTTCAGGGGTTAGTTAAGTGCATTTTTTCTGCTGACCAAAACTTTGATTTTCCGTCAACTCATGACTACACGGACTCAAAAGTCTTTGAAATCCCTATTTTGTTTGTTTAGTTGCTAAATAAGCCTCTAGATAAATGTTGAAGCGGTGTTCAGAATGAAGCTCTGCTTTCCTTAAAATAAATGACTTTTGAGGAGCACTGTGTAATCCTTAGTGTGAAGTGGCCACTGTGCCAACTACAATTTGTCTTCATAGCTCGTTATTCAAAGTTGTATCGTCGTGTGAAAGCATCTCAAGGATACTCTACGAATTCACTACACTATTGGGATTGGGATTGGCTATAGTAAGTAGCAGACTAGTGAAAGACTTGAATTTACTAACCTCAATATTTGATTAGTAGCCACAATAACTGACTGGGATGGTTGTTGCTGCGACTGTTGCTGCTGTTGTTGAGCTGATGATGATGATGAGGATGACGAGTCTGACGCATCTTTCACCTGAAGTACACAGTGAACCCAAATCCAGCCACCGCTCCTTGTTTGCAGCCTCAACAGGAGAATGCACGATTTCTCTTGTTCTGATTGACTAACTACAATTATTCAAGAAATTACAGATTTGCTTGTTAAAATTAATTGCATTTTGTTTCGGATAATCAAGTGTCACAAAAATGTTAATCGCTTATATGACTTTCTTATTGAAGAAGTGCATTAATCCTTGTAGCCAATTACAATACCCACCACCGGCACGGCACGGCAGCGGGCAGCATGGCTTGACAGAAAGTAGGCTCTTTCACGGAATACACTTGGCATCAAGGAGCTTCGTCGGGAGTGTAGCGCTGTTGTGAGATGAAATCTCTTTGACTCATCACATTTCATTTCTATTTTATCAAGAAAACCCCTTGTCTCTTAAGCATCATAAGCGTTTCATAAAAGTCAATTCACACTAGTCGTTCGTAATCGCTCAAATCAGTATCAATGTTATTTGATACCCTCAAAATGAAATAACATTTCAATCATACTTTAAAAAGGTACCGAACCCAGGCAGTCATCAACCAAGGCAGGCTGATGATGAGGATGATTGTGTAAAAACATACAGATAAAATCTTTACGCTTCATTTGAGCCCATTTTCCGACGTTTTTGTGCAAGCCGTTTCATAGTTCTTTCTAGGTTGGGGTATCTGTTACACTTTAAAACGAAACGGGGATAAAGCAGTCAACTCGTTTTTTTAGAAAGTATCATTCTCTCCTCTCCACACCTGACTCTTATTTCATATTTAAATAGACAAATTATCTGTAAATAACTTGAAACGAAGGGTTAACTGCCTGATTATCATTTACCGCTCCATGAAGTGTATTCTTTTCCACAGCGGACATTGATTTTTTCAAAAGTTTAACTGTCTTTTTATTGAGTCGTGACTAATATGAAATTTTCAAAACGAATAATAATATTCCGATCAAGAAGTTGAGAAAATATCATCATATTAAATCTAACTCTATTCTTTTGTATATTATATTTTTTTACTCTGTTTAATAAATCCGTGGTCCGTGCGGTATACCTTGATGATCCTGATGATTCTTATATAGGACCATGATTGAAAGCTCTCTACTTTATTTGTGGATGGGGTCATGGGAAACAATAAAGAAAAGTGTTTAACAGCCGTACGCTGTACGCTTCGTTAAATGTCTTTTGATCCGTCAGCACGACGCATTTTGCCTCCTCTGACGTTCCATTCAAAGAATTTCGAAAAACTAATAGATTACATGGTAATATGAGTGCTTTATGGATGATTCATTGTCAAATTTCCATTTTCACCAGATGGATCCATTAAAATTGGAATGTTTTCAAGGGAAACTGATTACTCTGAGTAAATACCCCACGAAAAAAGTCGTGATATACCATTCTGTTCTTTCTAAAGTGAGGAAGGCAAACCCTGGTGTGAAGTATTTGAACGGGTCATGAACTCATTATGGATAGGTATTTTAGCTTAAGCGTAGACGATCTAAGATTTCTATCCGTCAAAACGATTTCGGAGGTTGTTGGGATTTTTTTGTACTATTTGTATTTGCCATTGCTACCCTAAGCGTCGTCAGTCTTCAAGAAATTCGCTATTCACAAACCAGGAGAGGAACACGCGCAATATGCGCAAGAACCGAGAGTTGATAAGAATGTCTGGGAAAGTTTTAAGAATAAAAAAATTCAATTACTTAATCGATGCTTGCTTTGAGCCTCCCTCATGTAGTTCCAGTGGATTAGTTGATACCACGAAATCCCTCCGAGCTCTGATCGTGTATAACCCAAATAGTATTCCGCACTGCAAAAAATGGCATAGAACAAGGGAGAAGTGATTAGTTTCAACGAATTAATGAGCTCATCTTCATACAACAATACCATTTGAGTATAATAGTGTAACCTATACGAATGAATAGTGTTTATGAAAATTGGGAATGGGGCTGACAGTGTACCTGTGTTTCTTTTCAGACGCGCAGTAGTCATTTTTTGATGATTTTTTGGAACAATGGGGTATATCATATCATCAAGAACGGATTCATGATTAATTAGTTTGGTTATTTATATCTATCTTTTGTTTACATCTTGAGGAATAATACAGTTTTCATTGTCAAGACTTGGGCTCCTCAAGGGAAGCCCGTATGGACGCTCCGTAGACAATATGTTTTCTCCTGTTTAACAATTCCCACGGTTTGAGTTGATGACATGATAAGGCAGCGATAGGGTATCTATTACAAAGTAGTAGTAGTAGATTTCAGGTGTAAAATGGAAGGCGACTAAGGTGAGTAACATTTAATTTCCGTACATTATCTATCTCCTTTCAGAATGTACCACTGCTGGTACTGTATGTACAACTAATTTTCCTAATTTGTAATCTAGGCGCAAAGTACATGTAACACATATGTTGTACAACGAATTTGTTAGGATGTTTCTCCTAATCTGATTTTGGGCTGCAGTCCGCATTACATTTTTAACTGCATCCCTGCCTCCTTCCTTTATCTCCTCTTAGGTCTTCTGATTCACCCTCATTTCCTCAATTTCCATTCTTTCCGTTTTCTTAAAACAAAATCCAATTTTTGTTCACCTTGGTCGGACCGTTGCCTATTTTTCTGTCAAATGAAACTTGTGTGCTCAGGAACCTTTTTGGTGTTTGGTGGTACAACCACATTGGATGGAAGGATAGATTCATGTGAAAAGCTACAAAAGAGTGCACGTTCCACCCATGATTTTCGTAAACTCATTGGGATATGTTTAAAACAACCCATCCGAAGCCATCTACGTACAAGCAGAAAAAAACTGTTTTATGTAAAAGGACCATTATTAACTAATACGGAGAAAATCCTACACCATGTTGTACGTTTCAAGTAAGTCAAGTGTGGCACGCGTTTATCCCCTTTGCTTTTACTGTGAATGCCACCGCATCGGCAGAAGATGCAGCTTCGAAGAAAACTAGACTTGGATCTTTGAAATGTAACGTTTATTAAGGCAGAGAGCTCCAAGAAAATTAGTGTACGGATGCGATCCATTTTGTTACCTCATTTCAGAGAGGCAGGAGTAATGGCTCAGTCAGACTGTGCAAGGAACATCCCATGTAATCAAGAAATGCACAATTGATCAGCCTCTTAGATTATTAGTTTTCCTGCATAATTACAGTGTCCCAAATGACCGGGCTCTTCCTCCTACCATTTGATTGCATCGGATACTTTTCCTTAGTTTACCCTTTTGAAAATGTAACAGGCAATATCCTACTAATCAAGAAGCCTGTGTTTTATGTTACACTTTGCTTGCATCAACAGAATAAATTGCAGCGGAACCTCAAACTACTGCCAGTTTTACTTTATGTACTTTATTTGAATGACTTTTTACTATATTTAAAGGAACTAATAAAATGGCCTTCATATTGACATTTTAAACCAGTTAAGTATGAACTAATATTAGTTGCATTTTCCTTAACCCTCTTCCAGAGTTTCTTTTGTCGTAAAGGTACATAATAAGAAAAAAAAATCTTCCAACCATTTTACGTTCGGGATTTGCTGCCACATCATTATTCAAACCTGGGATTATTGAACGAAGGAGTAGGTAGCCGGAGTGAAAAGAAATAGAGATGAGATTCGATTATGTAAATTCCGTCTGACTTTTTCTATGTTAACGTTCCATCCTGAATCGAAGCGATTTCCCTTCTCATCTCTCTCTTTTTTGTGATCTTAATCCCTTCATGTATGTACATATGCCTGCTATAATATTTCTCTCTATACATATTATGATCATCTTTATTTTTTGCTTATTTACTCATCTCGCAAGTTCAATGGGAACCGACAGATCTTCTCCTAGACAGACAGACAGATAGGAGTAATAATAATCGACAAACAAGAAAAAAATCTTATGCTGAATAATCTATCCATCCCCAACTTTTCATAATGTATTCATTCAATATAATATGGACTAGCTGCTGTGTATATATGTTTTGTACAATGCACTACTACACTGACTGTGAATGAGATTAAGCTATCAAGGTAAGCTAAATTAATTGGACAATTTTGGCAGATTTACTTGCGATCGATGTGCATAAATTTCATGTCCATGGCATGAATGGTTGTGAAAACGTTGGTGGCTCCTTGAACCACGCATTCTCTCGTCTCCGGCATTGCCACAGGCGTGCAAGCTGCCACAAAAACTGGCTCGTTTCGGGAACACAACGGAAGATAGGACAGGTAACGACCCTGTAGTAGCACCACCTGAGAAAAAATGGAAAATAAGAGTAAAAACATGTGTACAAATAAGGCATGCTTTTAACAATAAGAATTTTTGGTAGCAGGAATATACTTAGATATGTAATAAGAAAACAATCATCATTACAGTTCTTCCACGTCTTATGTCTTATTTCATCTTTTGAGCTAACTTACTGGGTATTTTCACCCGAATTTTGTACAATTTCAGGTGAAAATGTGAATTCACTATAGATAGCGGCTTTGAATGCGGCGAAATATGAGATTGCATGGCAGCAAGCGTTATCAAATTTTGAATTAGAATCATACATCTACCCCAACACAATAGCCGAAAAGGTTGAAATGACAAGTCGACAAATCCAATCAGTATATCAATACGAAAAGAAATGTTGCAGACAAGTTCCTACAAACATAACATGGTAGCTGACTCCTTCATTAAAAATTGTTGTAGCACCCACACTCCCGATTTACCGAACCGACTGAGAGGCAGAAAAAAATCGCCAGTAGCAGGACTACCTATTTCACTACTGAAAATTTGATATCTTTTCTTATCCACCTGTTAAGGTCGATTCGCCTTATTTGCATATGTACAAGTATTGTAAACGACGTGAATGGATTTTTTGCCCACTTTTTCGCAAGTGCCAAAGTAATTTTTGGTTATGAAGTAATTGGGACTGGGGTCATGG
>JAANSN010001942.1:0-28093 GCA_036850665.1 Dicranocentrus wangi | reverse complement strand
GGTTTATCGAATTAAAGAGGGTCAAAAATGAGCACTTTTGGTGATGGAATGCATATATTACGTTTCACGTAATATCCTCGTCGCATAGCTACTAGGATATATTCAGCTCACTCATCGATAAAAAACAATCTGATTTTGTATTCTCTGAAGGGAACAAATATGTTGGATGTAATGAAGCAGGTAATGTCGGAACAAATGGTAAAATCGATACCTCCCTTGAATTTTGGCAAATATTTTAGTATCGATTAGTGTCGTTGCGTTGCAAAGCTCCATCCAACCATGCATATTCTAGCTAGATTAGATATAAATATATATATGAATATTTTTTGAGAGAAGATTTTGGCGTAGTGGGCCAGCGGGGGTATAGCGGTACCACATACAAACTGCATTTATTTAATTAAGATTTGGAATGGACAAACACCGTCGCATGTCGCATCATACTCACATACTTTCAGGAACTCACAAACATACGACAATGACAATAATAATAACAGATAGCTAGTAATCCATTTATAATAATAAGAAATATTTTGGATGGCTTGTCTCTAGTAGATTGGAAATGCATAATGCAATATGGAAATGGAAATTAGAAATCAGATAAAATTATTAATGAACAAGTATATATTGTAAGTCAATTATTTACATGATGCCACATAAGCCTTACCATTACCACAACAGATTCCCAATTTTGTAGCCCTTGCTAAAGCCATTTTGATAATATTGTGGGGTCGAGGACGGTGGGGAAGCTCGTTTCTTCATGTATTTCTTTCGACACCTGAAGCCCAGACGGATGCTGAAGTAATAGAGCAGCTCAAGGAGGGACAACATGCTAAAGCCTAGGCATAATCCTGGAGGAGCACAGCAATCGAATTATTCAGGTTGATTATAAAGAGAACATGTTATAAGGATTTGTTAAAAAAAATGTATAATATTACCAAGCAGGGCTCCCGTGTTGGCTAAATGGGACATGAAACAGGGAATTTAAGTTAGATAATTCGTGTAAGGTGACAAAGCCCAAACTCACATTTTACTACCCGCATAGCTGCTAAGTGCAAACACTGTATTCAAGGTGAATTAAGCAGGATATTGATTTGATAGAGGAGCTCACATATTAGATCGACCACCTTGTACACCTCCTTTCTGACCCGGGGGTAGGTGAAGTCCATCCCCATGTACACATGCAAGATTGAAACATTTTCGGGTTTCGTGCTAAAAATTACATTTAAAGCATGAAATCAATATATAAAGAAAGAGCACGAGCATGATTACAAATTTTTGGGACTGACGCTAAATTTTCCGACTTACGAGTTTGTGTAATAAGCATCAAAAACTTTGTTCATATTGTTGATGTTGGTATTCAAGGATGTAACTTCTGCGTTATATTTGATACCGATGCAAGGTGGTAAACACTGTTTGCAACCTTCGGACATTCCCATACTGGAGATGTTCTCTTTGTACAATAAAGATATGGATATTTGTAGGAATTGCATAAGCATAATAAACAAAGATACTAGGACAGTCTATCAGAAAACTTTGCAAGTTTTAGATTAAAATCGAATTTAATCGATATTTTGGCGTCAGGGCAATGAGAGTAATTTTAAATGTAGAGACGTAATGTTGTATACCAGGAAAGTTTTTACATAATATGCACGTTATGTAATTAATCACAAACCATGCAACGGCTTCTGACCTGTGATTGTCTACGAGTTAGAGACTAAAAGTAATACAATTCATGTCATACTTCTCACATTTACGACGCACTCGTATTTTGTTAATCCGCACAGCAAGGATTCGTTATAGTTTTCTACAAACAAGAACAAAGATAAGTTAAAGTTTAATTTTGATACTGGCGCACGTCGCGCCTTGGCAAGATTGCAGTGTATAAGGGTGAATTCTGCATGGTACCGTCCTGTTTTTAAGTACCTTTGCCTTAATCTTAACTTTAAATAGATTCTGAAGTAAATATATCTACATAAAGAATTTCCTAAAAAGCTTTTGAGAAAAAGTGAGAGAATTAGAACTGCGTGCTCACGAGCCTGGTAGTAGCGGACGCAGCCACACCTTTCCAATGTCATGTTTGCAATGCACTCCTTGTGACAGTTGGAGACTGTATACTTGGTGTAGTACCCCAGCGATTTTTCATCGTCAAAAACACATCTTCGTGTATCCTTAAGGAAACGTCAAGGATTAAAATTACGTGCTATGTATGACATACTGCAAAATAAATATGTGCTTAAATGGTGTTTAAATACCCATTGAAACTTGCGAATAGTTCCTTCCGACACTGTAATTTGCGGGCGAGCGTTAATGAAAACTTGGGACCCAGTTCCAATCAGAATTCCCTTGTCCCTCATTCGGGGGTAGTCCAGTGAACCGTGAATTCTTACCTACAATAAAATAAAACCCATTTCAAACTATGCCTATCAAACCCACCACAACCGCTTCCTCAAATATAATATGCGCATTGGGAATGTCGTACAGCAAAGCCTTCTGAATCCGTGTTTGTACAGGTATACTGTTCCAAATCGGGATTGAGGAGCACGGTTAGCCCGGACGCTCGTCCAGGGTACTTTTGACGAAACGGATATTTACGCTGTTTCGTTTGTTCTGTGAAGAGCAAGTTGTCTAGTGACACGTTAGCTTCTTGCCACCCTTCAATTCTTTCATTGTCAGAGCGCGTGTCATTACGGTCTTTAGTGCTGCCGGCAGATTTAATACATTATATAGGTATAACATATTGTGGATTAATTATAATTTTGTAATATGACGCTTTACTCGTAATGGTATTTCAAGAGGAGAGCGAGGGGTATGTTGTTGAAGGTACAGCAAAATCCATATTCCGTCTCCACTTCCTCAAACAACTTGTCCATACAATCTGTGATGATCTTGTCCAACCACATGCAAAACAATATCATCCCCTTGCACCTTTGGGAAACCTAAAGCCAAAACCCAAAACAACAGAATAATTAACGGGATACATTTCCACTACTATATAGTGTCAGAGTAGTATAAGCTATTGCGTAATTATAGCCTTTTGATAATTAGCTCACGTCAAGGAGAGTTTTTCTATGGTTGGAGTACTTCTTATGCTCCTCTCTATAAATTCTGTCCATCTCACTAATCATTCCAGAGTCCTCTGTGCTCTGCTCAAACTTAATGTCCTTCCGGTGAGCAAGGCGAGTCAGCAGTGTTTTCGTTGAGCATATGTTGTTCCAAATCGTCCAGAGCCGCTACCGCCTTCTGCATCTTCGTATCATTCCATTCCGTCCTATTCCACAAATTCTTATATCGACTGTCACAGCAAATAGCAAACCCTATATTTTACTCACACGCTCTCTAAACACGAGCTCAATTTATTGTAAACCATGAAAACAAAGTCTGCTTACCTGTAATACTCATCCCACTTCTCACGTCTTATTTTATTGACGTTACCTACAGAGATGGCCAATGGCCAATTAGAATTATTGCCATTGCATAGTCGATTAAAGCATTACATACAAAAGTGACCTGGTTTAAAAATGATTGGCTTACAGATGGTGACTGCCGGAAAGGGGATTTTGTCCAGAGTGATCTGTTTTGCTCCGAATACGGTCATGATAGGCGACTTTAAGAAGCCGCTCCATATGGCATAAATTAAATATCCGGCTGCTGCTAGCGCCCCCAAGAAAGCAATTGTCCAGAACAATCTGAAAATTTTTAGGAATTTTTAAACCAATAAACAAATTGAAAAATATATTACTTACCTGAGATACTTGACATTTTGGTTTTTAGGAGGTTTAATTTTTATTTAAGACACGCAAGCTTTCGCGAAGTTCCCCTTCACATTCTCAAGTGTTAACGAGATAACAATTAATTATGAACAGCAAGGCTGGGAGGGGGGTTGAGGGATAATTTTACGTTTTCGCTAAAAATGGGAAAAATACAAAATATTACCTTTCAAGCACGTGCCGCTTTCGTTGTCCAATGTGATGTAATCCGTGTATGGATGTGTCCATACAGAACTCGATAGGGGATAAAATCCTCTGGAGGTTTCAAAAATTCCCTGGACGCATATTTCCTCTTCCGTTTGTGCTCATCCCCTACAAGAATCCTAGATTTAACGTGTTGCAGGTTTTCAATATTACCACGCATGTCGTGAGATGTAGGCGGGACGTACTACCGCAAGTGATGTTATAATAGAAAGTTTAGTAGGCTCATTTCCGGAGAAAACAATGCATTAATACTGACTATAGAAAGAGCTTGTCATCCGAATGTTGGTCCTAGGAAGAGAAGCCAAAGCTGCCAGGCGATAGCTAAAAGCTTAATTGTCTGGCTTTTCCCGTTCGGCGTTCCTTTGTAAAATTGGCCTTTGCATGACGAAATTCCTGACGTTTGGAACTACTCCTCCACTACATGACATATAGGTATGCTAGTGTAAACTAGACCATTATTGCTTGCGCAATGAAATATCATACGTGTACTAAACTAAGTACATATACTTGTGTGTGTGTGCTGTCTTTTTCTCCATAGAGTTTTCTACTGGCTGAGCTACAATAAAACCTCTTTCTTTGACATATTTATTTGGTTTTTGGAGAAACTGTGGATGCTTTAGATTTAGATGTAATTGTGCCGATCGTATAACAATTTAGTGTCATGGGCATAACTATTTTTGGTAACTGATAATATATTAGGTTAATGCAATTTGTATTTAACGTTCGTACAAATATATAGTTCAAAATCTAAAAAGGACTTGAACAACCGTATATTAGTTTAAATACCATATATGTCATGACTGGGTCTAATTGATTGTCATGTCATGTTCATTCCTGTTGAAAGCCTTCACTTTTAACTTCCTCTCCAAAACAGTCAGCTTAGGTAATCCCATACAGTCCATGAGAGGATTGTAAGTGTCACGGTCACCCATGCCTCGTAACTATAACTCCCTTTATCACTATTCCCAGCTAATTGCACTCATGCTCCCTCTAATGTTGCAAGAAGGGCTCATTCTCATTCATTTCTCATTCACGGTATTTCCGGGTGTTGAAAACGAAAAAAGCTCATTTTAAAATAGGCATCATATCTTATCCGCCAGCATGCATGGTATAATCCCACATTTGTATTTTATTATGAATTCCTTGGGCATCTATAGATGTATTTCGACACGTATACGATAGCAAGTTTCAGCCAAATCGTATGTGTGAAAAGTTGTCGGATGTATGATGTAGGTATTTCCTCAATTTATTTATGCTAACTGTAGTAACCATAAAATTATTTATGCTCAATCAAATTCATTTCAAAGCGCTCATATCCGTAAATATCCATATAAGTTTGACAAGCTGGAAAATTGGATCACATTGAGAAAAATTGTGAAATGTTTATATGTATTTCCTACATAAGCTGGTATACATGTACCTCGGGACACTAATGATTACATAGGATTACTGAAGTCCTTTCTGACAGCAATCGTAGTTGGCTCATAGCCTCTGCTGAAAGCTGTTTGAAATGAAGGCTTATTGGAAGAGAGAGTCATCTTGCCAGATGAAACCCTGGACTTCCGGTATCGAACATAGGTGAAGATGGCCTCCTCGCTAGGGAAATCAAGCAGTATTATGGGAGTCGAAGAACGGGAGAATATTTTAGAGAACCAGTTCTGCTGCGGCTTGAAAGTGGTTGATCCGAATTGTTGTTTGTGAATATTTCGGGGGTCTTCCCGACCTTGGAGGCACTTTCGCCTGTACCTGAAACACACTCGGAGACTACAATGGTAGAGGATTTCCACAAGAGACAGCATGCTGAAACCCATGCATAACCCTGCAAAATATATTTCATGGAATAGTAAAAATATTTTATTTGTGTTAACGATGTTTAGCTGCTAATTGTCTTGTGAAGATTTATATATACCAAGGAGTCCCCCAGTGTTTGCTGAAACAGAAATGACAATGTGGCATGAGTAGATAACTCAAACAAAACGAATTATACTAAACGTAAGTATATAAATATTTTATTACATATCAAATCGATTATCCCGTAAACCTCTTTCCTGAGCCGAGGATAAGTAGAATCCACCCCAAGATACACATGCACAATCGAAATATTTTGTGCCTTGATATGCGACCTGATTTCGGGAATCAATATTATATTATTGCAGAGAATGTTTTGCGCTTTGACAATAGACGTACCGCGTAGGATATGCATCAAATATTCTTTTCATGTATTCTTCCCGGATGCTTAGCGTCATCACATCGGAACTGAATTCAACGTCGGTACACGGAGGATAGCAGGACTCGCAACCTTCAGACAATCCCTGATGGATAGTGTCCGCTTGAAACAAAATATTGCATATGCATGATAATATAATATTTAATGTTGATGTATGTATTTATTGATGTATGCATTACTTCTCACGGTTTCGGTACAATTGTATTTTTCAGGTTTGCACACAGGATCATTAGGCATTCCTGAAAAAAATCACCTCTGCTTTTGCTTTGCCTGTTTTAATTCCCACTAATTTAGCATGTAGAAAGAAAACACTTACGTGGCATGTCAAACCGGACACATTCACACTTCTCCATTGTCTTGACCGCGATGCATTCGTTGAGGCAGTTGGAAACTGTATACTTGGAATAGTGCGGAAGTGACTTTTCGTCTGCAAAATAGCAATTCCGTTTGTCCTGCACAAATGGCATAGGTCATAGTTATATCAACTATCGCTAACTAATTGTAAGATCCTCTGATTGGCATTTATATTATAGATAAACTTCAGCAATACTTGATTTAGCTATACCAGCTTGTATTTCTTAATAGCAGGATCCGACATTGTGACTTCTGGACGAACATTGATGAAAACCTCAGAACCAGTTCCGACTAGGATCCCATTGTCTTTCATTCTTGGATAGTCCAGAGGCCCGTTTATTCCTATCTGGAATTTTACAGTAATGGTTATATTTTTACAACTTAAAATGTTTTGGGGGTAAATATAAGACTTACTGCAAATCCCTCCGAGTCCGTGTTGGTGCACGCATATTCCTTCACATCCGGGTCGAGAAGTACCGTCAACCCTCCTCTGCTCCCAGGATATGCTTGCCGAAACGGGTATTTGCTACCCATCGTCTTACTGGTTAAGAGCAAATTGTCCGCTGACAGGTTTATCTTTTCCCATTCCCTGATTCTCTCCAGTGAGTCGCGACTGTCATTTCTGAACAAAAATTCAGGAACTTTTTCATGGGGGTTAAAGATGGTGGATGGGCGATCCACACAATTTCAAGCAATTTAAGCATAATTGCATAGCATAGCATAATAATAATGGGAAAAGAAGACATACTTGTACTTGAGAAGTAGAGTGAGAGGAATTGTGTTAAAAGTGCAGCAGTAGCCGTAGTCAGTTTCCACCTCCTGAAATAATGCACTGCAGTTTTGGATGACGTCGAGCCACATGCAGAATAGAACCATGTCGCTGCAATTTTGGGAGGCCTTAATGGATAAGAAGGATGTTAATGTTAGAATTTATAGTTGTCGCTTATGAGGATTAGCAACCGAGAGTCTTACCTCGTTCAGGATTTTATATGGCTCGCTGTAAATCGCGTAGTCGCTTCTTCTAGATGTCGCAAGGGCATCCAGAGATCGCCAAACGTCGGTGCGAAACCATTCCTTGCCAGCATGGCTCACGAGTCGCTTGGTAAGGGGCTGTGTATGGCATATATTTTGAACTATGAAATCGGCAAGTTATTTAATATGTAAATATGTCTCAATAGAATTACAATAAGAAAAACAGAATATACGTTTAAAATTTATTTGAAATATTACCGTCCCCCAGAATTGCAAGCGCCTTCAAGAACTCCGGGTCATTGGAGTCGTTGCCCTGCTTCTCCAACAGTTCATTTGTTTGGCTTGAAATAAATAAATCAATTAGTTATTGGTTTAATAGGCAACCCTTCAATACCTTAAATTTGACGTTAACACACTTGATGTATTTCTTCCATTTGGAGAGATTGATGTTGTTTACATTGCCTGCACAAAGGAAAAATATAAGACATTTAAAGATTTCGATTTCTCCCTGGAAAGGAAAATTCATTGACTAACAAATTGTAACAGCAGGAAATGGGATTTCTTCCAGGCTCGTTTCCTTCGCAGCGAAAACCGTCATGATTGGGGTGTCAAAAAAGCCATCCCACATGGTGTAGATGAGATAACCCGCAGCACTCACAGTGGCAGTGAAAGCGACCACCCAGAATATCCTGTGCAAGCAACCAAAATGTGGCCAAAACAAGCATATCAAGATTAAAAGGGTTCATAAATAATCAAATCGACTGGCGGTCTTTTCGTCACAACGAACAAATACCAATTAAGAAAGATGAACCCCAAACCTTTCAAAAAAGTGTCGCTCTGGCTGTCCCACATACTTTAGTCCGTGGAGAGACGTGTTTAGGCAGAATTCCACTGGGGGCGAGTTTTCCGGAGGATCATAATATTCCCACGTTGCTAACTCCCCTTTCTTATTTTCGTTCAAAGCTTTCTTTGGAGGAATGCTGCGGTGTCGTGTTGGTTGAATACGAATAGGGTGCATCCTGTCGGAATTCACTGCAAATCATTCTGGGTTTGCAAACCGGGCTGAACTGGGAAACATTAACTAGGGTGGATGAAAATTGGAAATGCTTAACGGGGAAAGAGAATTAAGTGGGGATTCGTGTGGTGTGACACGTTAATTATACACATGCACCTGACAAGGCTGATAACATACATGGGCTATATATTAATCTCGAATTAGTGGCATTCGTTCCAGCTACTCGGCACTTGGGTAAAAATACAGGTAGAGGGGAACGTGAAAGTGGCAAAAACAATTCGGTTGGCGTGTTTTAAGGTTCGAAGGTGACATGGCGACAAGCAATAAATACGTTGTACATAGCAAAAATGACAATTGATGTCCTTGTATTTTTTTACGAAACACGTATAATAATATCGATTAGCGATTAACAATCGATGTTTGATATACAAAAAAAAATGTCACCGGGAAGTTAGTAGAGTTGAAGTTGGATTTGGCTATTTATATTTCAAAAGGATGGATGGGGTATATATCGGCTCCAAATCAATCAGTCACACTATATATAGATATTGCATTTTTTACTGGCTTGGTGCGAGTTTTATACCACTGATACACGTTGCACAGGTAGTTGTATATTCAGAGTATATTGTGTTATTGTGTATTACATGCTGTTTCTGTTTGCTGTGCCACTGTCACAAATGTGGAAACAATATTTATAAATGCGCAATGTTTTTCATACATGTCATACATGTTGTTGCCAAGGTTTTCACCTTTCAAATGTCGAAGGTGAACAACTCATACGCGGTGAAAGCAACATACCGTGAAAGTACGTTATTTAAATCTAAACCTTGAGCATGTTTTGAAATACGTATATTAAGTACATGGCTTATTTAAACATTGTACACGAATTGGATTTGAATATTTCCAAAATACCGTAAATTCTAAATTAGTGCACCCGTTCTGTATTTGTAATCTTATACTTCGAACCCGCGCTTTAGTGTAGACCAGCACAGTATTGTAGATCCACGATTTAGAATTTACTGACATGATGTCACGAATGACAGGAACATGAGAATATTACATCCATATTTTTTCTTACCTTTTACCTTGATTTATACAATGCTACATAAGAGATTTAATGAAAAAACGTGCCCCTTCTTACAACGATCGAGGTAGCTTCATAACCTCTGCCAAAAGCTGTTTGATACGGGGGGTTGTAGTAGGGATTTATCCCAGATGACCCGCTTGAGTTCCGGTGTCGAATCAAGCGGAAAATTGTATCATGTTGCACTGGCGTAGAGACAGCTCCGGAGGTATAACGGGCAAATATTTTTGAGAAAAAGTTTTGCAGTGAGGTTGTCCTCTGCTTGGTGCCAATTGTTATATTATCATTCTCCTGGTTTTGGGAGTTGTTTTCTTCATTCTCGAGCCGCTTTCGTCTGTGTCTGAACCCCAATCGGAGGGTGCAGTGGTAAAGTATTTCCAAAAGAGAGAGCATACTGAACCCCATACACAATCCTACAATATACAAACGCATGAAACTCGTCTCATCTCACAATTAAGGCTTGAATACACAATTAAGTATAGCCTACTTATCCTTTAAAAGTGTCATCGTGATTTACCCATAAGTCCTCCAGTATTTGCTAAAAGAGATCAGATATACATCACACACATAGATTAGACATTAGATCTGTGAATATATGCTAAGCGTGTCATATTGTCATGATATTAGTAAGAAATGATATGACATTAATTCTTTTTTAAGTCTCACAGATCAAGTCAATTATGGTGTACACCTCCGTCCTCACTCTGGGGTAGGTCGAGTCCGTTCCAATGTAAACGTGCACAATGGAAATATTGCCCGACTTTGCCTTTGTACTTATTAAAATTGGAAGTGAAAGTACATACACATTATCGGATATTATAAACTTTCAATTTGAAGAGATTACCAGTATCCGTAAATGCGAAACACTTACTGCTTTGGATACGCATCAAATACCCTGTTCGTGTAAAACTCCCTGATGTTCAGCGACATGACTTCCGAGTTGTACTCAATGTCGGTGCAAGTGGCAAGGCAGTCTGTACACCCTTTGAACAATCCTTTCTGTGTGATATTCTCTGAAACAAAAAATAAGGATCACGACGATTGAACTGTCATCATTGTAGCTGTTGCGATCATTATGAGATTTTACTTCGCACTTCCTCCGTGCAACTGTATTTGTCTGGCTTGCATAACGGGTCCTCCGGTTTCCCTATACACAGAAATGGAAAATAATTCAGTTTAGCCTTCACCACACCACTTACCACTTTCACCACTAATTCAACCAGGCCATGAGCAAGTAGAGAAAGTAGTACATACGTGGCATATCATAAGTGACACAGTGGCATTGCTCCAACGTGTTTAAAGCTATACATTCGCCAACACAGTTAGAAGTTGTGTAGTGAGAGTAGTGTGGAAGTGACTTTTCGTTCGCAAAGAAGCAATTCCGCTTGTCCTAAGCAAATAACAAAATTTATAGCTTCTCGGTACCGATTACTGACTCGCTTGTTGCAAATATTCTTCCAATAGACATATTCTTTGGGATGCGCTCAGTTTTAATTACGAACCAGGCTGTACTTGCGAATGGGTGGCTCTGACAGGATGACTTCGGGGCGCACGTTGATAAACACCTCGGAACCGGTTCCAATCAGGATCCCATTGTCCTTCATCTTCGGAAAATCCAGAGGTCCGCTTATTCCTACCTACAATAAGGAAACCTAAGAGAAAAATCATTTAATTTTTGACTCTCATAAATTTATCACACTACTCACGGCAAACCCCTCCGAGTCTGTATTTGTGCACGAATATTCCTTAATGTCAGGATCCAGCAGCACAGTCAATCCTCCCGTTCTCCCGGGATATTTTTGACGAAATGGGTATTCTATATTCTCATCTGTGAGCAGATAGTTGTCGACTGACAAGTTTGTCTTGAGCCATCCTTTCACCCTTTTCTCAGAGTCACGGCTGTCATTCCTACAAAAAACGATGTATTGGAATTACAGAAGCTTCGCAGGAGGATCTGCTGAGAGCTTTCTGTTCCGGGATTGCTCCTTATTTCCACGCGGATGTAAACGACAAAGGACTTACATGTACTTCAAGAGAAGGGTGCGAGGAATGGCATTGAATGTGCAGCAGATCCCATAGTCAGTTTCTACCTCTTGGAACAACTCACTGCAGTTTCGAATCTCGTCCAGCCACATGCAAAACAGAATCATGGACGTGCAATTTTGGGACGCCTGCAAATAACGAGATAATGTTTCCAGTCAATACAAGTCGCCACTCGACTGTTTAACCCTGCTGAAACTTACGTCATTTAGGATTTTCTTGTGATTGCTGTATTTAGCGTAGTCACCTCTCCTGGCATCCACAAGGTCAACAATATGTTTCCACCTTGGCGGTGCCCATTCCTTACCAGCGTGGCGCACGAGTCGTTTAGCGAAGGTCTTTGTACTACATATGTCGTACACCTTTTCTCAAATAAGCAAAATATAATTCTTACAATCAGCCAGAATCACTCGTTGTACCTTCATACTACTAATTTACTAGCTACTAACTAACACAAATCGTTGCAGTAAAAATTGTGACAATATATATGAATATATTAAGTACGTTCAATACTTCAATAGTCAAAAAGTAATGGTAAATAGGTATACGAAAAACGCACATCACCCAGTACCGCAAGTGCCCTCAACAACTCTTCATCGTTGGACGTGTTGGAATGCTTTTTTAGCAGTTCCCTGGTTTGGCTATACAAACAAATAACAAAAAATGTAAAAACCAAGTGTTATAAAATAAATATCTTAACTTTCGGTGTTACTATTTACTACATACTTCGCGTAAGCCGACCACTTGGATAAATCAATGTTGTTCACATTGCCTAAAAAGAGCGTTCAGTTATTGCACGATCCAGCCTTTCTCTCAATAAAATATATAATTATTCTCGTTTCTCTCACAAATTGTGACTGCAGGGAAGGGGATCTCATCCAACCTCGTTTCCTTTGCGGCAAAAACCGTCATGATTGGAGTTTGAAAGAAGTTTCCCCACATGGTGTGAATAAGATGGGCTGCTGCACTAACTGCTGCAATGAAAGCGGCCAGCCAGAATAATCTATCCAAAAAAATCACAAAAAAATCAAAAGGAAAGCATATAAATGATTCAATAACATACATTCTTGTCGCTATTCGTTACGGACCGTTCAAACAAGTGCCGTTGTGGCTGTCCCACGTACTGTAGTCCATGGAGGGATGTGTCTAGGCAGAACTCTACCGGAGGAAAATTTTCGGGGGGTTCGTAAAATTCCCACGTTGCACAAGTCTTGTTGCAATCCTTGTACGTTTTCTCTCGGGATGGACCACTGCCGGATTCAGGCTCAACATGGAAAGGGTGCATGGTTCAAGAATTTTTTACTATTATTTCCTATTTCCCATTTGAAAGCTAGCGAGGTTTTTTCTGTTTCATATGGTTTGGACAAGAAAACTCCATATGAAACCCATAAAATTAAGTAAAATGATACAGACAGATATCAGGTTAAAGCAAAGTTTGGGACTTGACAACCTTAAGAGAGTCCTTTGCGTGCAAATCCTATACATATCCCATCCAACTGAATAATAATATGTTAGTAAACCTCGATTGAGTGACGTGCAAGGTAATTTTGCCCTCGGATATGGTGAGTTGCCCATATTGCACAATAGCTAGGCTTAAATGAAACGGTGGAGGTGACAAATAATTTGCAAATGTTTTTGAATTTTACAATTAGAAAAGTTAATGTATATATTTATATAGATTGTGAATTTGAAGATATTTTAGCTTGGTTTTAGTTCCTTGTTTGCAAATACGAATAAATCGATTATCGACCGACACTATGCTGCTCTTACTACTGATATACCTATTAATTTTTATCTGAAAAATTACCATGCTTATTCCGATTATTGGATTAGTCGTAATTCCTCAACGGTCAGTTTGCCCGGTTGCGGCTTGGATGTAGGATAGGATGGCCTTGAGCAAATATGATGGCAATATTTTTACATTTCCTTACATCCTCCTCCTCTTTCATCTTGTGAATAAATGGTCATTTTCGTAAAAGTTATCACGATATTAAAGTAGTGTGGTAATAAATTACCCCGACTATTACGCTAATGAAGAATCTTTAGAAAATACTCTTGCGCAATTCCTCTAGATTTGTATATAGCTGCAATTTGCAAGTATACAATTACCATTTTAATAGGCCAGCAATAGTTCTTCCCAATTAATATTATTTACAATTTCAACTTAGAAATAATTGTTTTAGCGCCTGTGTAGGTAGCGGGTATCCATTAAAACAACCTTGCACCTTTTAGTCCTTCGCCTTACCAAAGCTCCTTCGGTATTCTGACCTGTAATAAGCAGGGAGGGTCGGGGAGGAAATCTGATTAGGACCATGAATTATGTTGAAAATGCCATTTTGTCCATCTTCCTTTTTAGCCGATATTGTGTCGTCCGAACGGGAAAACATTGCCGAAAACCATTTCTGCTTGATGTCATTAGGTTGCTTGAATATGATTGCTGTTGCTTCCTGCTCTTCTTGGTTCAGTCCTGCTCCACTTTTCTTTAGATGCTTTCTCCGGAATCGGAAGCAGAGGCGGATGCTACAGTAATACAATATTTCAAGCAAGGACAACATGCTGAAGCCCATGCACAGTCCTGCAGATTTAAGAGCAACATATTCTGTATTATGTATTATTATCGAACTTGATCATGAGTTTTATTTTTAAAAGCATATTTCTTCTTATTACCGAGAAGACCGCCTGTATTGGCTACAAGAGGGATATTGAAAGATTATGATACGTTTGTATGCAGAAATGAATATTGCTATTTTTAAAATCTAGAATATTACAAATTAAGTCGATTATGCTGTACACCTCCTTTCTCATTCGCGGGTAGGTGGTGTCCACCCCAAAATACACATGCACAATCGAAACGTTCTGAGACTTGGTTTTCCTAAAACCACAAAATATTTTGTGATGAAAGTAGTGAAATATGCAACTACCAAACTAAAAGTCGACTTTAAAAATTAAGCTTACAGCTCCGGATAAGCATGAAATATCCTGTCCATGTAAGTTCTTCGAATGTTCAGGGCAGTGACTTCAGTCCGGTATTCAATCTCCGTGCAGGTGGGCAGGCAACCGTGACAAGCTTCGCCAAGCCCTTGTTGTATTATGTTTTCTACACACGAATAAAAGAATTATTTCATGCTTGACCAGGTAGCATTATAAACCTTGATTACGCTGAAATGAAGTAATAAATTCATTTATTATGGATTTTTACTTCTTACTTCATCCGCGCAACTGTACTGTGAAGGTTTGCATAAAGGATCTTCATGACTTCCTGAAAGTTTAAAAAATGTGTAGCATTTTTTGTATTGTCCTACATCTTCAGAGCTAAAATTATGTTATATAGTATCTTACGAGGCATATAGTATCTGACACAGTGGCACTGCTCCATTGTCCTGTGTGCGATACATTCGTCAAGACAGTTTGACGCTGTGTATTTGGTGTAGTGAGGAAGGGTTTTCTCCGTTCCAAAAAGACAGTTTCGTTTTTCCTAGAAACAACTGAAGTCAGCTTATCTAGTCACACACATAAGTGAGGGGAAATAATGTGAGCCTAATAATTTCCGTTGGTAGTAGCTCAACTCACAAGCTCAAACTTGCGGATGGAGTCGTCCGACATGGTGATTTCAGGACGGACGTTGATGTAGACCTCGGCATCCGTTTTAACCAGGAACCCATTATCCTTCATTCTGGGAAAGTCCAATGGGCCGTTTACTCCTAGCTGAAATGTATTGTCAACGTTTGTATAACAGACAGAGAAAGCCATTTTAAAATACATCGCCTTTTCTTACCACAAATCCTTCCGAATCTATCAAAACACAAACAGCGACACTTTTTGAAAAAATTACTATACTTTCATTTCTTCAGGCAACGATACTAATGTGATAAGATATGCCAGATGAGTGAAATCTGTTTCTCACCTGTGTTGGTACAGAAGTACTCTTTGATATCCGGATCTAGGAGCACCGTTAGTCCAGCGGATCGTCCAGGATACTTTTGCCGAAGTGGGCATTTCCTTTGCTTTGTCTCCTTTGTGAACAGCAAATTGTCGTAGGACAAGTCTGCCTCCTGCCAGTCTTCCACCCTCTCTGCAGAATCTCGACTATCGTTGCTATCGGCACAGTGCATACGCAGCAAAAAGATAGAGTGGCATTTTTATATGGAATTGATAGATTTGTGCTGACTATATCACAAAAAAAGACTAAAAATAGGTAAACTAAACCAACAAGTATTTTTCAAGAAGTGTGAGTGGGATCGTGTTGAAAGTACAGCAGTAGCCGTAGTCCGTTTCAATCTCTTGAAACCACTGGGCGCAGTCTGTGATTTCGTCCAGCCACATGCAAAACAGGATCATGTCACTGCAACTTTGGGAGCCCTGAAAAATTCAAGGGTTAATATTATACATGAATACAATACAATATCGTGTTTAACTTGATTGTGTCATGTGTCTGTGTCATACATCAATGAGGACTTGAGTTATATGATGATACTCCTCATACTCATCAGTCCTGTTCTCGAATCCAGCATTCAGAATTTTGTCAAAAAGATTGCCCCAAGAGTGTTTTCCCTTTTTAACAATTCGTTTCGAAAACGTTTCAGTTGAACAAATATTAATAACTAGTTAATAAAATACCATATAATTATTATATATTACATATATTATTTATGCGTAGTTACATAATGTTACTAATTATAAATGTAAACAGTGAACAAAGGCAATATAACTGTTTAAAGGCCACTGTTCACTATAATGTAAATTCATCGTAACCAACCATCAATCATTGCGGCGTACGCCACCATCAGGGCTGTAACATTAAAAGGTTCGCGATGGTGAAGGGCCCTCTTTTCCAGCTCAATCAATGTTTCTGCTTTCCTATAAAATCAAATCCGCGTTTTTATCTTGCCACACAATACAAACTAGTCCAATTATAATTTAATTTCACGAGTTTGAACGAACTCTTTATATTCTAGCATCTTGGACCGCTTCATGTTGTTCACGTTACCTGAAACAAAAGCAAAATAGTCTTCGCCTTTCTAATAGTATTCACTATTGTGCATTAAAAAACTCACAGATTGTCACGGCCGGAAACGGGATGTCTGCTATAGGCATCTCCTTCCCGGTGAACACTGTCTGAACCGGATCATTGGAATAGTTTGAAAACAATTCGGAGATGAGAAGACTAGCAGCTATGACAGCTGCGGCGAATGCGGTCATCCAGAATATCCTAGTAAAAGTCAACAACAACATTTAAACCGCGACTGGAATTGAATCAACTGCAATTTAATATTAAACCTCTCAAAAAGGTGTCGTTTCCGCTGTCCAATGTAATGGAGTCCATGGAGGGATGTATCAAGACAGAATTCTACCGGTGCACACCTTTCCGGAGGTTCGTAAAATTCCCAATCTGACCTCATCTTGTATGTATTCTCTCCGCGCGGAACTTTCTCCGAAGGGAAAGCAGCAGGTACAGCTTTATTATAGATGGAGTACATGATGATTAAAATATCGAATTTTACTAGGAGCTGCAACCTCGGAAATTTTAAACTAGAGAGTCCCATATTCACTTACGTCCACATCCTGCGAGTGTCGGATGCATGCATGGAGGCAAAAAAGCTTTTAATACTACCTCTATAATTAAATGGGAATATGCAGATGGTGTCGCGGTTCTTTGATGGGAAAATCAATATGGACTCCTCACATCAGGAAGCACGCAAGGAACAATACCGGCTTTATATAAACCAGATATTTGTAGGTAATTGTGGCGTGTCACGCAGAAGTTGGAATCACTTAAGTATCCAAATAAATGAGTTGTTACGGATGGTCGTTACAAAAAGTGTGATGCAATGCAAACGTGCTAACAATTTTTGTATAGGAAGGATAAAATTATTTTTCTACATTTCCCGTTGAAAATCAATACATACTAGGGTTGTCAGGTTTCAATTCACAGTTCGAGTTAGTGGTAGGGACACATGTTATTCTATGTTCCAGCACATTTTCAAAGAATGCTTTCAGACTAATCTTGATTGATTATCCTGCTTTAACACACGCCATTTCTCTTCTCCGTGGACAAAATATATTAAATCATTTTGCAATATCCATTTATTTGTCGTCCTTGTTTTGTGCTGATTTATAGTTTTTGTTTGAAGTTTTCCTTCCTCTTTTCGTATGACCTTCACTCACATTGACACGAAGCATTAAATTAAAACAAGGACTTTAATTTAGGGTGCTTGTAATATTATACTCCCGTATCTACATCATACGTACAGCGTACATCATAAATTGCATCATTACTAATTCGACACAAGCACATTTTTGGCATTACTATAACAAATAAGTAAAATCATATATCAAAAGGATTTGCATGATGCCGGGATATTTATATTGTAGGTTAGTTTGGATTGTAGCTGTAGCCCTTGCTAAATGGGGTTTGGAACTAGGCTGTGTAGTAATTAGGCATCATGGGCGTTGTAAAGTTGGTGTTGGAATTATGTCGCCGAATAATGTTGACAACGGCATTGTCATTCATGTCCTGATGCCGAGTAACCGTATCATCTGATTGGCCGGAAAGCACTTTGGATAGCCAGTTGTGCTTATTGTTCTTTGGCTGGTTGAAAATGACGGTGACTTCATGTTTCTCATTCCCTTGAGGTGCTTCCTCCAAATGTTTTCTCCTGCAACTGAAGCAGAGCCGAAGTGTGAAGTGATACATAATCTCGAGCACAGAGAGTATACTGAAGCCCATGCACAATCCTAGCAATTTCCACAAGAAGACACATGAAAATCTACATTTACATTTAGTAACATTTAGGTAGATCATGATTTGAGATCGGCTATGTTGTATAATTACCCAGCAATCCACCAGTGTTGGCTAACATGCATGATCACGGAAAAATAAAATAGGAGTTACGATATCGCATAGTATGAAACAAATTTCACATAATAAATATTAAAAAATATCTGCGCACATATCAAGTCGATTACAGTGTACATCTCTTTGCGCATCCTGGGGTAGGTGCAGTCCATCCCAATGTAGACATGCAGAATTGAGATATTGGCGGATTTATTTTCACTATAAAAGCAACAAGAGATTTCACATGATGTTTTTAGCAGATTCCCACGAGAAAGCTTTATAATTTGGTTTGTGAAATTCTTACTATTGCGGGTATGCCGCAAAAAGTCTGTCCGTATACGGTTTTCGGATGCTTAAAGATGTCACCTCAGCATGATAGTCAATCTCTGTGCAGGTAGGCTGGCAGTGCCCATCGCAGCCCTTACCTAACCCTTCCTGCATCAATTTGTCTAATAAAAATTGAGGCATAACAGCAAACAAAAATCGTTCTTAATATGTGCTATATCCGGTAGGCGAGTCAGAATAACTCAACAACTTACTTCTCACGACATCTGTACAATTGTACTGCTCGGGTTTGCACAAAAGGTCGTCTGGATCTCCTGCCAACAATAAAATACCCGGGCAATATACATTAGATCTTTCACTTTTGGTTCGTAGCAGTAGTGATCCAAGGAGATTTCAATTCTTTTAGATATAGTATAGTACGGGGCATATAGTAGCGAACACAACCACATTTTGTCTTTGTCAAATTTCCAATGCACTCGTTGAGACAGTTGGATGCAGTGTATTTCGAATAATGCGGAAGCTCCATTTCTGTCCCGAAAAAACAATCCCGTTTCTCCTAGAATGATATAAAGTAAAGACGGCGATTGATTGAAGTAAAAGATTGCACCTGATTTAAAAAAAAATGAAAACCCCATTACTGAATTACCACTCCAAACTTCTTGATGGAACTGTCTGAACTGGTGATCTCGGGACGAACATTCATGAAAATCTCTGAACCTGTTCTCACAAGAATCCCATTGTCTCTCATTCGGGGAAAGTCCAAAGAACTATGTAGTCCCACCTGGATGGAACCACGAATAGCGTGAGAATGAGAATATGAATCCGAAAACCTAAATTAGTTCCAGGCATTATGTCGTTTGCATACCACGAAACCCTCCGAGTCGGTGCTGGTACATGAATATTCTTTGATATCCGGATTTAGCAGGACTGTCAATCCGGCCGATCTTCCAGGGTACTTTTGACGGAACGGATATTTACGGGTCTTTGTCTCTTCCGTGAAGAGTAAGTTGTCGTACGAGAGGTCCGCCTCTTCCCAATCTTTAACGGTCTGTTCAGAGTCTCGACTGAAGTTTCTGAAGATGATTTTTAAAACAACTAAATTCATGAGAAATGTAATAGTTTATGAGAGTAAATAGTCACCGAAAGAATATATTAAATATATACAGGTTTTTGTAGAGAAGCGTGAGTGGGATTGTATTGAAAGTGCAGCAATATCCGTAGTCCGTCTGAATCCCTTGAAACAACTCGCTGCAGTTGCGAATTTCGTCCAACCACATGCAAAACAGGATCATGTCGCTACACGGTTGGGAGCTCTAAATACATAGATGACATTACATGATACACATTCTCTTTAAAACTTGCTTATTTCCCGTATAATCTAGAATGAACGAATTGCTCATGTTCATATGTCTGCTTGCTATACTTCCAGAAGCAGTTTTGACGGATTGATGTACTTCTCAAATTCTGGTTTCTTCTCTTTAACATAGTCCAACGTGTTCTTCAATTGTTTGGCCCATTCCATTCCGGCATGAGTGACGAGGCGCTTTGCAAAGGTTACCGAGGTGGAGCAAATGTTTATAATGCCGTAGACTGAAGCATATGCTTTTAGCAGCTCTCCTCGATTGACAGTTTGGTTATTCTTTTCAAGAGCAATCATCTCGTCGGCTCGCCTTTGATTCGACGGTTTTATGAATTAAAATCACAATTTCAAATGAATTGTACGGATAATATGATGCAATGAAGAGAAAGCTGGTTGTAAACTTATCACCTTCTGTATCCTTTCAATTTCGAGAGCAGCATGTTGTTCACATTGCCTAAGTAAATCATAGCATTATGAAGATAATCTGGATTCTGGTGTGATGTTAATGGAATGGAAACAAACCACGACTTTTGGATTACGTACAAATGGTTAGGGAAGGAAAAGGGATTTTGTCCAGAGGGGTTTCCTCCGGGGCAAAAACTGTCACAATTGGATTGGTTTTATAGTTGGTCCACATGGTATGAATTAAAAGTCCAGCAAGTACCACTGAGGCTGTGAATGCGGTCATCCAAAATAGTCTTTGAGTAAAAGTTTCAAACAGGTTATCAAATGTTTTTTATTAGCATAATATAGAGTATTTGCTCAAATCATTACCTCTCAATTGTATGACGCCTCTGCTGTCCAATGTAGCGGAGTCCGTGGAGGGAAGTGTCCAGGCAGAACTCGACAGGGGCACACTTGTCCGGAGGATCGCAATACTCCCATTTCCCATGCTTTCTGTAAACTTTCTTTCGTCGGGATCTGCTTTTGGGAGAAAATGCTTGAACTACTGACTTATTGCAGGGAGAGTACATAATGATGCGATGCGGACATTCTCACACGAGAAACAATGCTGGTGTTCATCCAACTGGCATGTTACATCAGTGATGTAGACAACTGTATCTAAAATTATTTATCCTTTACAAAATGCAAAATGCGTACAATTAGAAAATCCTTTTACGGACTCTAATCGTGTGCATGCAATCAGAGCACGCAAACATGCAATATTTGTTGCCATAAAGTATTTCACTGTTTTGCAAACAGCGTAATTACTGACGCGACAGAAGGTGTATGTGGAGACTGCACAGCCAATGCGACCTAACATTAAAAGGCGCCATAAAATGTCATAGTTTTGTTTATTTTTGATATCATAACGCGAGATACATTTTGCCAACAGCTTTCTCGAACAGCATAATATGAATAATATTTCTTTACGTAAGCCTAAATATGACTACAAATTCACCGAGCTTTCTGCAAATCCTTTTGAATGAACTGTATCTCTAGTCTTAACTTACTCGTAACGCCAAGCATTTTCCCTCATTTGCAATATTCCACAAAACAGGTGATTGGTCGAATGAATTACATTTTAAAATGTTGTACGTGCTGCAACTACTTAATTTTGAGTAGCAAATACCTTGTTTCTAAATGACAGGAACAATCTGCTCAATCAGCGTAATTCAAAATTAGAGTTTAGTCACTATAAAATAATAATAAATCATCTACTATACAAATCAGGATGACGCTAGTACGGGTAGAATATACTGGAAACAAATGTATCGCGAGTATCGCTTCATTTCCCCGAATCCTTACAGTATGTCTGCCCATCACCAATGCACGCTGCGTAGGCCATGGCGTGAGGAATGTAGCTTTGCAAATGAACGCCAGAGAACAAGTGAGAAAAGGGACCTTTAGCAAGAATCATCACATCTTCTCCTCCATGAGTGTCACTGGAAAGTGGAACTAGCACAACCTGCCTGTAGTCTATGTCAGTCACATCATCTTCGGTGATATTGTGTCTTGTGTTATTGACGAATGGTTTGAAACCTGGTCCGTTTGCGTAATTCATAGTGGTATACATAATGTTGTCATCGGCCAGCCCTCCAAAGGCTGTAATGTTACTGCCGCGCGGAGCATATCCATTGAAGGTGAAAGCGTGCGAGTGATCGGCAGTAACAACAATGAGCGTATCGTTATCGTTTGTCATCTCGTCTCCCTTTTGAATGGCTCTGTCAAAACCGACTGCTTCCCAAACTGCTATTAACGCCAGGTTTCTATGATGAGCAGCATCTATAAGGCTTCCTAGAATGGCATAAAAGTGATATTAAATGTGCGCAACAAGCGTCGTCTCGAGAATCTGTATGAATAACATTACCTTCTACAAACAAGAAAAATCCATTGGGGTTCTTGCTCAGAATTTGTATGGCTTTCTCAGTCATCTCGGTCAAGTTAGGATCTTCGTTTTCAGGTTTGCTATAATATGCTAAGTCATCATGAGAGAACAGGCCAAGCAAATAGTCTGTTTTACTGGCGTCCACGCTCTGGAGTTCTCCAACCTTTTGAACGTATGTGACATTCGCATTTACCGGTTTGCTGGACAGCCATTGTTCAACAAGGTTCTTGCCATCCTTCCTTTGACCACTAGTTCCTTCCGCATCTGTCACATTTTCGGGTAGAAATTTCCTTCGTCCTCCGGCCAAAATTACCTGGACACGTTGGTAAAGCAAGGGTCAGATTATATTAAGAGCAACTCCAAATCATTTTTGCAGCTACCCACATTTATGTTCCTTCCCGGATCGTTCAAGATGAGCTGCTCTGCAATATCATCACAATCAGCAGGGTCAGCGTCCGCACTAGCATCATTAGAAATGTCATCATCACATTCCCAGTCTCGATTTGCAATGTGTGCAAAGTTTCCTCCGGGACTGGCATCTGTGATTTTGGATGTTGTAACAATACCGGTTGACTTTCCTGCTGCCTGACTCAAACCATAAATATAAATTTATTTATCGTAATAATTTGTGTCTGAATAAAAAAATAGAATACGACTAGATTAAACTATTACACACCTGCGCCCAAGCTAAAATCGAGGAAACATGATTTGCTGGATTATTTTGTAAGGTGCAATTGCGTCTTAAAACATTAGAATTGACTCCCATTGTCCCAAGGTTGGCTTTGACTCCGCAAAGGTAGGCAGTTGCGGAGCAGGCTGAATCCGCTGGTCAAAGTAGTTAATTTTTAAATCCTAGCGATAATTTCTTAAAAGGTATGCTTAATATGAAAAATGGTTTTGACATTTTCCGCTAATAAATACCTGTTTGAGAATCAGTGCAAAATGTCTGAAAAATAAACAAAAGTATGTAGGTATGTAATTGTGATTTTCAAAATTGTAGCTTTGTAGCATAAGCATAATCATTTCTAGTCCCGAGTTTTTAATCGTCTTAATTGGGACCCTCGACCATTTACGAAAATTACAGAATGTGGTAGCGATATTGAAAACTGTAATAAGTCATGACTGGACATACCCTGGACATGCCCGTATGAGTGAATGTGTCCATATGTAGCTCCCCTTCCTCCCCAAACTGAACATTGTCTACCGCTTGACCTTTAAGAATTCGAGCTGCAGTTAGGGTAGGAACACCAAATCCATCTCCCAAGAACATGATGATATTTTTTGCTTGCCCAATTTGCTCTTGAGCCTTTAATCTGTTGGACAAATCACTTTGAGCCGAGGTTCTCCAAAATTCAGGTTCTGCCAAGTTCATAGAATCAATCGACTAAAGCTTATAGCTTTGCAAAGGCAGTTGATGCAATGTTCTGATTATAGACTAGGTGATGTGTGATTGATAAACGAGATGTTTGCTAAGGATAAGGATTGTTTCAAATGAAGGCAAGACTCATTTCAGTCTCACTCTAAACCAAGAGGATTGCAAGTCGCTTACCCTCGACTGGACCCCCAACAGCGTTGCTGGAACCCGACCTGAAGACTTCCGGGTGCATATACGAATCTGATTTGGATTTGAAGTAAAAAAATATAAACGCTTTGCTGTGAAACAGATCATATAAATTTTACTACTTTTGTATTTTGTATTTAATCTGTGAGCTATAAAGTATTAGCACCATCGTTGGCCGAGAAACACATCTGGAGAATACCTGCTCCAATCAGAACTAGTATGCATGCTTTGTGTAGCATGATTACAGGGTTAATCCACCAAAGGTAGTTTCAGGTTCAATGAAAAGGGGGTCACCTTACCAAGACCAAAAGGCAGCGTGTAAAACTAGATATTATGGAGTAGCTTGTTTTGGAATATGAAGCAGGGCATCCTCTTTATTACGTCTCACCTCACTAACTAAACTTTTATCAACTTGTCTGACACATTAACTAACTCAGGCAGGCCGATAAGCTTTGAGAAGCCAGAAGCTACTTATATATGGAATGTTACAAAACAATTTGGATATATAACAAGAACAATTAAGATAGCGTGATAGGTGCTATATGGCTTAATTTAAAAGAAATATTCTTAATCAGTTGTCACATTTGTGTCCAGTGTGTTAAAAATCAGCTTTAAAAGGAAGGATTGCGGTTAAGTAGAATTGCCCATTATGATAACAAATAACAAAAATAATGTCTAGCTGAGTATTCGGTTGTTGCAAAATGACATTTGTATAATATATCGGTATTGATACGTCATGCAGATTGTATATAAATGGATGAAAAGAAGTGTATCGAATGAAATATTTAAATTAAGACTACGTTGGTTTAAAAGAACTCGGCAACGAATGTAGGAGTGGGAGGTAATTTTCGGTTTACTATAATAAAACTAATTTTTATTCAAGGTGATACCATCAAGCGTGGTTCACATCAAGACGGATTATCGAGCAATGATACACTGCGGATGAGGAATATAAACGTTCCTATTGTTTTAAATGGCAGTTAATCCGAAGATAATCGGTAAGAACGAAACCTTGTTTTAAAATATTTGCGCACTATTGTGAACTGCATTTCCAGCAACAGATTCATTTGCACTCCACGTAACAACAGTTATCCAAATTATTCGTATTACTTTGCTCGAAGAACGGGCTATATAAATTGCAATTTGAGCAGTGCAACCTTACGACTCTGCTCTCGTTGTAATTTAATTTATTCATTGAAATAATTAATAATAATTAATATTTACACATCAAGGGAGCACTACACGTATGAGGTATCATTTAAACTAAAAAGACGCTCTTGTGAAAGACACATGACAGCTTAATTGCATATTATGTCATAATCATGATAACCAAGTGGGTGGCCGGGAGATTAGTTGAAGTGGTGTGTCTTCATTTCCCCGAATCCTTACAGTATGTCTGCCCATCTCCGATGCACGCTGCGTAGGCCATGGCATGTGGAATGTAGCTTTGCAAATGAACGCCAGAGAACAAGTGAGAAAATGGACCTTTTGCAAAAATCATCACATCTTCTCCTCCATGAGTTTCTCCAGAAAGCGGAACTAGCACAACCTGCTTGTAATCTATGTCAGTTACATCATCTTCGGTGATGTTGTGTCTTGTGTTATTGACAAATGGTTTGAAACCTGGCCCGTTTGCGTAATTCATAGTGGTAAACATAATGTTATCATCGGCAAGTCCTCCAAATGCTGTAATGTTACTGCCGCGCGGAGCATAACCATTGAAGGTGAAAGCGTGCGAGTGATCGGCAGTAATAACGATCAGCGTGTCGTTATCGTTTGTCATCTCGTCTCCCTTTTGAATCGCTCTGTCAAACTCCACAGCTTCCCAAACTGCTTTTAGTGCTAGATTTCCATGATGAGCATTATCTATAAGTCCTCCTACACCAATGTCAACAAGACAACAATATTAATAATATTATTTGCTTACAGAAATATAAGAAGAAGAAGCCGTGAACCAGGTCATAATACCTTCTACAAACAAGAAAAATCCATTGGGGTTCTTGCTCAGAATTTGTATTGCCTTTTCTGCCATTTCTGTCAAGCTTGGATCTTCGTCGTCCGTTTGGTTGTTGTAGTATGCCAAATCATCATCGGCAAATAGACCAAATAAATAGTCTGTTTTACTAGCATCCACACTCTGCAGTTCTCCTACCTTTTGAACGTATGTGACATTGGCGTTTACCGGTTTGCTGGACAGCCATTGTTCAACAAGGTTCTTGCCATCCTTCCTTTGACCTCTGAATCCTTCCGCATCTGTCACATTTTCTGGCAAAAATTTCCGTCTTCCTCCACCCAATATAACCTAAGGATAGTTAAGTTAAATTAACCTTCAAAAATTACGTTAAGAGTAGGTAATCCGTAATGCAATACGCAGTTTACCATCCATTTACATTTATGTTTCTGCCTGGATCGTTCAAGATGAGCTGTTCTGCAATGTCATCACAATCGGCAGGGTCTGCATCTGCATTTACGTCTTTGATAATGTCATCGTCACATTCCCAGTCTCGATTTGCAACATGAGCATAATTTCCTGTTGGACTGGCATCTGTAATACGTGTGGTTGTAACAATGCCAGTTGATCTTTCCTGCTGCCTGGTTCATATATCATGGAGACATTGACATTACTTGTCATTATCATTATGATACATTGCCACTTTGGCCGTTCTAATAGTAAGTAGTAATGCGATTGTGGTTAGCATTTCACATATAAATAACTTTATAATTGCACCTGAGCCCACGCTAAAATCGAAGACACATGGTTCGCTGGATTATTTTGTAAGGTGCAGTTGTGCCTTAAAACATTTGAATTCACGCCAATAGTTGCAATGTTGGCTTTAACTCCGCAAAGGTAGGCAGTTGCTGAGCAGGCTGAATCGGCTAAGCACAAATAGTAAACATTCTTTAATCATCAACCTTTATATGAGCCTGCCCCAGGTAGTAATGTATCATGCGACAATCAGGTTTTTCATGGAATGTTTTAAAAGGAAATGTATTGAACTTCCGGATTTTACGAGAAATACCTGTTTGAGCGTCAGTGCAAAATGTCTAAAAATATATAAGATATATATGAATTAAATTAGAAAATACTCGTTTCAAGATTGCAATTGGCAAAGTTTTGTAGCTCATAGTCATTTGTTCTCACTGTTCTCATTTGTCCGTTCAAATGATAGGAATGCCGAAGTACCAATATTTAATATTTAACGGGTCATGTTTAAAGAGGAATTTGCATACCCTGGACATGCCGGTATGAGTGAACGTGTCCATGTGTAGCTCTCCTTCTTCCCCAAATTGAACATTGTCGACAGCTTGACCTTTAAGAATTCGAGCAGCAGTTATGGTCGGCACACCAAATCCATCCCCTAAGAACACAATGATGTTTTTTGCTTGCCCAATTTGCTCTTGAGTCTTTAATCTGTTGGACAAATCACTTTGAGCAGAGGTTCTCCAAAATTCGGGATCTATGGGTCACAACATACGTAAATGAGAATCAATGCCCCAGATTATCAATTTTAGCAACCCTAATTTCTTTTTCGCCAAAGGTCAATGCAGTCGAGGTTCAACCTGTGCTTTAGAGTGAAAGGGCTAGAATATTTTCACAAGTTCACAATGCAGAAACTTGGGCAAATACAATCACTTTACTTTATGATACAACAATTAATCTCACCTGCTTTACTTACCTTCGACTGAACCCCCAACAGCTTTGCTGGAACCTGATCTGAAGATTCCAGGATGCATATATGAATCTGATTTGGATTTTCATTACAAACATTTGACTATTTTTGTCCAGAAAATGAGAGTACACAAAAGACTCAATAATGTGTGAGTATTAATAAATTATTACTATTACCTTCGCTGACTGAAGAACGAACCTGAAGAATACCAGCTCCGATCAGAGCCAGTAAACATACGTTTTGGAGCATGATTATGATTACTTAATTACTGACCGCTTTACGAAGCGTGTTTTTCAAGTTCAATGGCGTCGCTGTAAAATAACGTGTCGACAGCAACCACATGATATATGCACTGGCTGTTTAATTCCAAGCTGACCTTTCCAAGCAGC
>JAANSN010001941.1:0-28097 GCA_036850665.1 Dicranocentrus wangi | reverse complement strand
ATAAGGTCAAGGCAAAATATTTTTTTCAAATAGGAAGGTATAGTGAATGGGGTTTCATTCAAAAGCGGTTGCCAAGTTATGTATGAATGCATAGACAATTTTTAAAATGAACGGTCAGGTAAAAGGCCAAGTTAAAATATTTCTTAAATAGCTTGGTAAGTGGGGTGCTAATTGGGATTCAAACAAAATTCTTATTTCGAAATAATTACGTCATTTTAGTAGTTCTTCCATAATACGAATGGTATTATCAACAAACTTATCATGACTTCACAGGGAGGGTTGGCCGCAGAGCGGCCAACGGGGTTTTTACCTAGTTATCCTATAAACCACTCCATTATTTTTGAAACCACCCAATTATTGTTAAAACCACCTAATTATACTGTAAACCACCCAATTATTCCATAAACCACCCGATATCCTGTAAACCACCCAATTATTTTGTAAACCACCCAATTATTTTGTAAACCATCCAATTATTTTTTGAAACACCCAATTATATTGTAAACTACCCAATTAACTTGTAAACTACCAAATTATCCTGTAAACCCACCAATTATCCTGTAAACCACCCAATTATAGTTCAAACCAACCAATTATGCTCTAAACCGCCCAATATTATTGCAAACCACCCAATTATCCTATAAACCACTCACTAATCCTGTGAACCATTCAATTATCTTGTAAACCACCCAATTAATCTTTAAACGACCCAATTATTTTGTAAACCACCCAATTATTCTGTAAACCACCCAATTATCCTGTAAACCACCAAATTATCCTGTAAACCCCCCCAATTCTTTTGTAAACCACCCAAGTATTTTGTAAACCACCCAATTATAGTTCAAACCACCTAATTATCCTTTAAACCATTCAATTATCCTTTAAACCACCCAATTATTCTTTAAACGATTCAATTATTTTGTAAACCACCCAAATATTCTGTAAACCACCCAATTATCCTGTAAACCACCAAATTATCCTGTAAACTACCAAATTATCCTGTAAACCCCCCAATTATCCTGTAAACCACCAAATTATCCTGTAAACCCCCCAAATTATCCTGTAAACCACCCAAGTATTTTATAAACCACCCAATTATAGTTCAAACCACCTAATTATCTTTTAAACCATTCAATTATCCTGTAAACCACCCAAGACTTTTGCAAACAACCCAATTATTCTGTAAACCGTCCAATTATTCTGTAAACCACCCAATTATCCTGTAAACCACCCAATGTTTTTGTAAACCACCCAATTATCTTGTAAACCACCCAATTCTTTTGTAAACCACCCAATTATCCTGTAAACCACCAAATTATCCTGTAAACCATCCCAATTATCTTGTAAACCACCCAAGTATTTTGTAAACCACCCAATTATAGTTCAAACCATCTAATTATCCTTTAAACCATTCAATTATCCTGTAAACCAACCAATTATCCTGTAAACCACCCAATTAATCTTTGAACGACCCAATTATTTTGTAAACCACCCAATTATTCTGTAAACCACAAAATTATCCTGTAAACCACCCAATTATTGTTCAAACCCCCTAATTATCCTTTAAACCACCCAATTATAGCTCAAACCAACCAATTATCCTCTAAACCACCCAATATTATTGCAAACCACCCAATTATCCTATAAACCACTCAATAATCCTGTAAACCATTCAATTATCCTGTAAACCACCCAATTATTCTGTAAACCACAAAATTATCCTGTAAACCACCAAATTATCCTGTAAACCACCCAAGTATTTCGTAAACCACCCAATTATAGTTCAAACCATCCAATTATCCTGTAAACCACCCAATACTTTTGCAAACCACCCAATTATTCTGTAAACCACCCAATTATTCTGTGAACCACCCAATTATCCTGTAAACCACCCAATGTTTTTGTAAACCACCCAATTATCTTGTAAACCACCCTATTTTTTTTGTAAACCACCCAATAATTCTATACACCACCCGATTATTCTGTAAACCATCCAACTGCTCTGTAAACCACCCAGTTCTTTTGTCAACCACCCAATTATCTTGTAAACCACAAAATTATCTTGTAAACCACCCAATTATCTTGTAAACCACCCAATTATTGCTCAAACCACCCAATTATAATGTAAACCACTCAAATATTCTGTAAAGCACCCTGTTATGCTGTAAACCTCGCAGTTATGCTGTAAACCACCCAATTATTCTGTAAACCACCCAATATCCTGTACACCAACCAATTATCCTATAAACCACTCCATTATTTTTTAAACCATCCAATTATTGTTAAAACCACCTAATTATCCTGTAAACCACCCAATTATTCCATAATGCATGTAGCATTCGACTTGAAGTTTACATTTCACGACCACCTTCCAGTGGAGAGAACCTACTCTCGAGTTGGAGAAAATTAACTCTGTGGGACTGGCTTTTGCTGGTATGTGGTGTCGAAGAAGGGTGCGGTCGATACGGAAGGGACAGTGGGAGATCAAACGTGGCGAAACCCTGCTAATCCATACAGTACCTGGAGGAGTTGGATTGTGCGCAATCCATTTGGCATAGGAGTCTGGCTGAACGTGCAACAACCTGAGGAGGTGCAGGTCCTCCGACCGGATGTGTTCTATGTTATCATAGATGTTCCCAAATTGGGGGAAGCTCTACTGGAGGAACTAAATCAAACTGCAAGGAAATGCATAACCTAGGGTCACATTCGTCATATTCCCAAAGAGCGATTTGACGCGCTGAACATATCCGTGGAGCACTTAAATACATGCAGTGAGAGCGAGTAAAGCATGTTGGGGAAATTGTCTGCGTCATGCTCGAGCAGAAAATCAGTGGGGTTGGGTATATAAGAAGGCGCCCATGTTTTTAATGAGAGTAGTACGTACTTGGTCACCGGCGGGTTGGGTCACACTGGCTTCCAGGTAGTCAAGTGGATTTTGAGCACTGGAGGAGAGCATGTTGTCATAGAAAAACCGGAAGTACAAGAACAAATTGACTCGTGAAGTTGGTCAGGGAAAAAAGTAAAAACTTTCCAAGTTGATATTGGAAATATTTGGATTGGTGTGCAGATTATTTAAAGATTACAAAAGGAAGAATTTGGGACTACGTCCACTGAATGGGTAATGAGAATGCTGCAGGTGAGCTTGGCGTGATTAAGAATCAAAGCTGAGAAAGTTTTTGCATTGCTACAGCTCCCATTTTCCTCCTCACAATGAGGCCTTCTCCTCATTCTTCGAGGAGGAGGAGGTGACACAGCAAAGGGAGGGTCCAGGATGGATTTGTTTTAGTTCTGTTGAAGAACGATGATAAGGGAAACCATTAAATTTCAAGAAATGTTGCAGATGCAGGTTGCTGTCCATCGGAAAGTAATGTTATTAAAACAGTTTAAAGCAACAAACCCCAACGATTATAAAGCATTCCAGTTGACAGGGACATCATGATGATGAAAACCAGAAAGCTTGCTAATTTGATCGTAGGTTTCTTTCTCTTAACCCTTCCTATGAACCCGTAAATGACCGAATGGTCACGAATCGGGACCGATTGCTCCTCCAGACAGCCATTTTCACAAAACACTACCGCAATGTACACCTCCCTTAAAAATAAAATAAAATCACTCTTTAAACAAATTCACCAAAAAACCAAAATTAAACTGGGCCAGGGTCAGTCTAAAGTTTTTACACACAATTTGCTTTGGATTGAAGTCCCCCGAAGGACGGAGCACAGGGCACACCATACCCTTCGTACTCGGCAGAAGGCAGACAAGTTCTGAAATAGGCAGGCAGGGTTGTCATATTATTACCAGAGAGGACACTAATCAAGTTGATTGCTGTGTGGCCCGCTTGCACCATGATCACGATGCCTTCTCAAGAAACAGAATGCCAGCCAGCACACGTCCGTCCCTATCACACCGGCTTAAAATGTAGACACTAGGAACCGCAAAGCGGACCCTGGGGGTGCGGAAAGCGCATACCAAATACAAATGACTAAAATACAGCGGAAACTGTTAGGATTACATCTATCAGGTATATTTTAGTTGTTGGCGCATAACTTGGAGTGGTGCATATGAAGGAACGATGCCAATTTTCCCAGTTTTCTTCCAATGTACAGATCGGGTTTTGAGAACCCCATTATTTAGTTTTTTGTGAGATACCAAGGCATGTATGTAAAAATCAGTTTTGAGTACTGCCACCGCCCGACTCTCCCCGAAGCTATTAATTTATATTTTTGCGTGCCTGGATGAAGTCAAACATGAAAGCATGAAATAAGCAAATGCCATAACAAAGACAAGATTGACTGCCGAATCAATTTAATTTAACACATTAATATTTATATAATACAATTTACAATATCTGAACTTAGTTAATATTAATAACACATAAAACACTTATAATGCTTTTTTCCGTCATACAATGCAATAAAGTAACTTCAAGGTAGCCCAAGTATTTCAGGACTGAACAATTTTGCTAAATCTATCTATCTATCTAGCAGCGCGCATTTGTCCAATGGACAACATTTACCATTACAGTATTGATACATTTAAGCCTTATTATAAATTTATGCCAAACTGGACGATTATAACTACTACTGCGACCACCACGGTATATACTATGGCCTCGATAAATAAATACGCAAGAAAGTGGATCAAACAACTATTCAGAACCGCATTAAGTTGAATTAGGGGGTACAACACTTCAAAGTTTGAAATATCTTCATTTGGAAAGAAAATAATTGGGAATTTCAACAGAATTGTAAGGCCGATTCCCGGAGAAAACTTCTGAGCTGTTTCATGTGTTCCGACAAGTATGTTTGCTATGAATAGCCCTGCTATTATATATATTATATCTAGTATCCACAGATAAATTAATACGATGAAATTGAGTTCTGGGTTCCAATACATGACTATGATAATTACTGAACCAATCAGAAATCCGGCCACGGCAATGTTAAAGATGACACTGTCATCTGCAACAAATTAAACGTACAGATTCCAGTAGACCACGACAATCAAATTATTTCCTGGCAAAGCAATACAACAGGTAATGTAGGTAAATTAGAATTCTTACCGTACTCAAAGTACTTTGTAAGTACAGAAATCAAGCCAGTAATCACTCCCAAGATAATGTTTTTAAGAAAACATCGACACATAACGGGGAACCCGGTTGCTCGCGCCTCCCTCAACTGTTGAAACGTTATTTGCACCCATCTGACAAACATAATCCACAAAAGAATCAATATCAAGGCCAAAACCGCATTGCAAATGGCGTGTTGGATGACAAGCTTAATCATCCTCCCGGCGGACGGCATCTGGGACTCCCTGTTAATATTCAAGAAAGGAACCAAATTAACGCTGATGATGAATCCCGAAAATGCTATTCCACCATTATCCTGTTTAGTTAAATTGTTATTATTATTTAGTTTACTGATTATTAGTTGATGGCCCGTCTGGCACGCCTTCCTTCTCAATTGCTCCGTAATCCATCTCTAGTCTCCTCTTGATCAAAAACAAGTAACAAAAAATAATAAGCAAGCATCATTGGCATCACATGATTTCGAACCTAAGTAGTCCGAAATTGTCGTATGATAGTACTCGTCAATTTCTCAGACCCCCCAACTGCATTCTGAACAGCAATGAACTGAACTGAAAGGCTGACAACTATCTCGTATTAATCTATCTAACCCTTCCTCTGAAAGAAATTTATGTATGACCACTTGACAATTTCATTCAAATAACTTGACTAATTATGCAAAAAAAATCGGATCAATCACGTGTACCTTCACAAATAGTACTGAATAGTATAAAATAATATATAGACAAATTGGTGATAGTCTTTGCAAAATATAGTACTACTTACTTACGTTGGTAATCAGCCGAGAGTTGAACAACTAGGAATGATAGATAGGGATGATGACACAAAAATCCAGAGATTAATCCGATTTATTTATCCTTCAACTAATTAATTTTCGTCAATAATATAATATCTTCCAATCCAATATAATTATTACATTCGCCGGCCAACAGTTGCAATAATTATCCTACTGAGTTATTTTATAGAAACGACCGACTGGCTCACCTTCCCGATTTTACAAGTTGCTATTTTACTGCTCCTCCAGGCCTCGTCCGTAAATTATTATGTTCTGTCCGCTTCTACTCTACTACATAATGTGTATGTATGTATGTATCTATGTTTGTACCCAAGTTACATTCTCAGATGCCTGTGCCTTTCCCTCGCTCTGAACTCTCAAGTAATAGTTGCAAGTTCCATAACTCAACACGTGTTACATAGGTACATCCAAAAATAATACCCACCCGCAATCAGGATAATCGCACGCAAGTGTGCGTGTGGCCTAAAACTAAAAATGCTCGCCAGTAGTGCTAGTCATCATCACCGTCTGAGTTTTGGCTATGGAATCCATCCTCCAGCTTCCCAAATATAACTCAGATGATTGCTCAAATCTAGTAGTACGTGGCTAGGTACGCCAAGAAATTATATATTTATTTTTTATTATTGCTCATTTCCTGTCTGGCTGTATAATATGAACCTTATTGAGTTTACACGAAATAATATATCTTCTTATTTACGTGACTGTAAAAAAGGGCCCATTATAATCAGTTTTTATCGGATATGAATTAAGAAATGCTGGTAGTCCCTTCATGTTTAGTAGAGCTGCGTACTTTTTTTCTACTGTTATGCCGCTAGGCACGTTATGCCGATTTGAAGCATGATCCAGTCGAGTTTATTAAAATTCATATTTCTGGTTTGCGAAGTATATTTGGTGGCGGATAGGCATCCCATATTTGGCTACTTCGGAAGACACATGCACTCCGTTGTTCCCATAACTTTTGGAAGTTTTGTCTGTCTGTTTGACAGTGGTGCTGAACTTTCATTCTCATATTATGTGTTATAAAGATCAAGGATTATAAAATTAAACCATCCAGCTGCCTTGCTACTTTCTACTAATTTCCAAGCTTTCGCTCCCTTCTGGTGGAGGGGCTGGCGTCTTCAGTTCGTGCGTGCGTGTTCATTAGGTGCTTGCTATTCAGACTCTGCTGAAGCCGACTCCAGCGGGTCATTCAGGGAACAACAGTAAACATGCAATTAATAATCAGGAATGGTTCTCTGATCTGATTGGATGGCTTCTGCAAGTTATCCAGAATGCCCCTCTCAAAACATATAATCATTGTCTATGTAGAGATCGAGTTGCTATGAAAATTCCGCATTACTAAATTGAGATTGTGGAAATTGCAAGATCAAGCTATACTCATATGGAAGCTAGCTACACATCAAGTGAGCAGCAGCTCATCAATCCTGTTTACGAAATACTAATAGATCTGAGGACGACGACCAGTAAAAATCAACAATGACTGGGACTGAAACTTTCCAGCAAGTACTCTCTAAAAGTGTCAACAGCTTCTCGAACCTATGCAAGAACTTTAGAAATCGTCATTATTATCACCTGCTTTGCATGCAAGCCGTGAGGACGCCATGGACAATATCACGAGGTGGTGACGGACATCATATTATTCTTGTTGATGTCCAGTTTCCAATATTGGTACTCTGTATCCATCCCTTAATAATATCAGAAGAATTCAAAGCACATGTCATGTAAACATTTTATTAAATACTTACAGCACAAACAAACTGATGAAGTTCTGAACCCATTTTTCTTCGAAAGCCATCTATGGACTGCGCCATGTACTTCTGAACCCACGCCGCCGCATTTGACTACTTTAGTTTTTTTGCAAAGAAAAGTCTTTCTGTGTGGGTGTTGCGGATTGTGTGTGGTTGATTGATGGTGAAGAAGGCTTCAAGGACGAATACATTTTCAGTCGAATTTTAGTCTAGCAAATAGAGTCTATAATTAATTTTCTGGACAAACAGTTTTTTTCCAAAAAATTAGCAGTGTAAGTTACTCATTGTAGAGTCTGTCAGTCAATTTTAGGTGGTCAATTACTAGTTATAAAAAATATTGCTAAAAATGAGCATGCCTGTCTTCTCACCTGTGTAATGGGTCAGTCTACAACTAACTGACTGTCGGAGGGATAAAAAAGCAAATTTATTAAAATAGAAACAAACTCTTCAAAAGTGGAGGTTTACCGTCAACTCCTTACGTATAATTTAAGTTGTCAATTAAATTTGAAAGGTGAGACACAGCCATGCCGCTGTCGGAAGGAATGAGACCAGTAATCCGAAAATTTCTCCAGGACTACATCAAAGTGGATGACTCCGAACTGAACTTCGGAGCTGGTGGAGGTGAGGCTGAGAGTCACCTGTATTTTTTAGTTAGCAGAGTTTCCAATAATGCGTCAGTGAGTTATTATGTCACTTGGGGATTGCATTTTGCTCAGCAGTACCAGAAGTGGTGTGGTTTCGGTGACACCAAACTCTCACTGGCCGGTCAATAATACTGTATGGTTAACACTCATTAAGTAAATGTGTTTTTAACAGATGTGAGACTCAAGGATGTTCAAGTGAAGCCTGACGCGTTCGAAGCGCATAATCTCCCAGTAAGAATACTCATGGGTCGCATTGGTGAGCCAAAATCAGACAATATTTGTCCAGGTTTGATATATGTCGTATGATGTTGGTCCCTTTTTAAAAAGCTCTCCTTTCTCTCTGCAAATAGATGAACTTGAATTAGCAATTCCGTGGAGTAATTTGGCTAATGAGCCAATCCTAGTAAAAATTAAAAATATGTTGCTCTTGGTGAGAGCATCAAGGTCCTCTGAAGTGGTCAGTATGAAGTCCGAATCAGAAGAAGTCCCACTGAAAACGGCTGAGCTCATGAAGGGTGCAAAGCTGAAACTGCTGGCGCAAATCGAAAAATTATTGGATCCTCAAAAAGCAGGTATTATAGCAAGTTTATTTGAAATGATGTAATAAATAGAAAGCTGCAAGTATGTCGTCGGTCCTGTCATTACTTTATATTATGATTTGCAGCAGCGGCAGAAGGGACAGGTATTACGAGCTCCCTGCTTACCAAAATTATAAATAATATTGAAGTACGCATCGCTGGTATGCACTTGAGGTTTCAAGATACTACGTCCTCACCAAATTCACCTTTTGCACTTGGAGTCGTAGCTCAGAATTTAAGTATATGTAAAAATCTGGCGGAGGAAAAACCAATTCCACACGAAAAAATTGTTAAAGTCAGTATTAATTAATATTTGAAATTACACTTGATATTTAAGTTTAAACAAAATGCTCACCATCAATGCTTTGTTTCAGGAAGTACAGGTATCAAATTTGAGAGTCTATTTTGACGATCAGAATATGTGCCGGGATTTGGAGAACCCACTCCGCATATTTAAGCCGACGACTGAAGAATTCCAGACGACTTTTACTAGTAATTTGATTACATTCTATGTTTGAACATTTTCATTGTGGTTGAAGGAGTCAGCATGACAAAAGTAACCTGAAATTTATATTTTTAGTAATACATCAAATTAGTTTTGGTGCAGCCCTGAGCTACACCACACGTAACCCGGAAGCCGCAGGGTACCAAAGTCCAATCGCTTCTGCAAATATAATCTTGGATAATTTGCAAATTGGTAAGCCTGAATACAGCTTTTGCTAAACATTTGTGTATTTGTAAAAGGTTTGCAATCAAGATTCCCATCAGCATAATCTAATCAACACAATTATTTTGTTTATTGCAGATTTAAATAAGGACGTGATTAGGAGTATAATCTCCCTGGAAACATCCCAACCTAATCCGACAGGATTAGATGTTAATATAGAGCTGGAACACGATTCTCCAAAGTCGCGGTTTGTTGAAACAGTATGAAATGGCTTAAATATATCCATTGAGAGTGATTTTGAAATTTTGCTGTGCTTTATGGATTTGAGCAGGTGGGAATTTGCAAAGTTATTCAGCCAAGAGATTAAATGGGAGCACATCCAAACGCACCCAGGATGTAATGCTTACGCCATAGTAAGTGTCACTAAATGGTTAATGAAATTTTAATGATTGTATATTGTGTAAAGTCAATGCTCATTTGTTTATCAGGCGTACTATCAAGTTGCAACAAATACTTTTTTCAAGGCAGGAATTCTAGAGGTAAGTGCACTTATACATATTATACTAGTCTTTAAATGCTACAAATAACTCCATGAAAGACAAGTCAACCAAGAGACAGAGCGTACGCTAATAAAAAGTTAGTCAGTAACATTGGACACTCGACCAATCAAATCAACACAACAGATTAACACAGAGGGTAACATAACCTGTCAAATATCGTAACCCAGCTCTGTATTTATCTCAATATCCCAATTCGAGACGTTATTAATGATACCATTCAAGTATAAATCTCAGGACATGCTCGTAAGTGAGCAGCTAACTACGCCTTCGTGCTTGGTTGACTTGACCTTTGAAATTCTGAACTATTTATAACTGCTGCTTGAGCGACTCCCCATCAAAATTTGTTCAACAATGTACTTGCTTTTAAAAAATATATTCTTGTAATACAGCTTATTTTGGGTTTAATAATTTGCATAGACAGTCAAGCTCTACGTGGATCATGCCCGTCTTTTGAGCCCCTTTGAATCCGATGTAGTACCGTGTAGCTATGAACTATGGGTGCGCAGTGAAGTAAAGAAATCGGAGGCCGAATTGAAATTAATCCACATTCTGTTAGTACGCAGAATGATTGAAACAATCATTGAAAAATTAGAAAGAGATATGAAGCCAGCCCTCACAGAACCAGACATGGTCACGAAAGCAATGCTAGAGCTTTCGAATGATGAAAAAGCTCATATCTTAAGCTTTTTCAAAACCTCTTGTCTGATTTACCCAGAAAAGTATGCAAAATATGCCTTTGCGTTGGAGATAACGTCTTTTGTTGTCAACTTACACCCATTTGACAAGAATGATGACCAGCAAGAGGATACCACTTTAAAGATGGAGATGGAAAATTTGAATTTCAGGTACATTGCATGTCTGGTTTTTTTATTGTAACTTTCATGTTATAAGTCAGTGCCATTTTCATCAAATATATTTATTTCACATTTTAGGTTTGCGTCACGGCCATTTCACCAGGGGATAGATTTAAGCGCTTCCGTAGAGTCCATTTTCGCAAACGGACTGGACACTGCCAGATGCCCTGCTGACAAACTAATAACTGCGCGTCCACCTAGGCAGGCTTTGACATTTAATTTTAATATGAAGCCGGTACGCTCCAACTCGTTCTATAGAGTGGAAATACGTGGGCACGGCTTTCAAATAGTTTACAACCAACAACATTTCAAAGCTCTCCGAAAATGGTTAGACTGGATAGTTGGTCAAGATTCGCGCAGGTAACTCATTTAAATGTAATTTTATTTCAGATTTCATAAAATTTATCACTTACATATAGACATACATTTAATAGTAATAGAATGCAACCATCGTCGGACCTTGAACGGACCTGGCTGAGAGGTAACGAAGTTAGAAGTAAGGTGCTAAAACGAGAGGAGACAGAGATTGAGATTGTCGTCGATTCTGTATGCTTCAAGGGTCCTTCCGATGTTTGCAATTCGTAAGTTTATGAATGCAAACAAAATTGAATACAAAAGCCTCGACCTTAATTATATAGACAACCCGATAAATTGACTATATAATTTAAGCAGGAAATCCGCTCTACTAATGGTTGTATTTGACAAACTGGTTGCAAAATCAACACCACGGGTGGATTCCATAGAGTATGACAACGTGGAATTTAAAATTGATAATGTTCAGGTAATAGCAAATGATATAAGCAATCATTTAATGAATCAAATAAATTACCCGGCACTGATATGAATGGTTATATCTAAATATCGGCAAATACCTCACGCCGGTATTATCCAATCTAATTCTTTGATTCCACTTAACAGGTTTTGTTAGAAAAACATTTACAAGAATGCAAACCCCTTAAGGTTCTGGTAAATTCGGAGTGTCTTACAACCACCTTACAAAGGTGTAATTTGAAGGACAGCGGAGCACATTTTCCTATAAAAATTAAGACATGCCTGCCAAAGTTGGACCTGAATTGGACCGAATCTGACGTAGTGAATTTGCTACAAATATTTTCATCCCTCCAATCCTCCAATGAAGAAGCATCAGCAGGGACGGAAGTAAGTAAAACTCAAGTCAATACTGCATCTTCTCAGGCAACTTTGAAAAGGCTAAATTATAAAATTAATTCTCAAACTACAAATTTCAAGATCTCAACTACTTATGACGCGGCTGTTGAATCAAATTCGACATCACGTAGTACCTCTGAAAACCATGTGGAAGGAGATTCTGAGCAAGTGGAGGCGGAAATTACATTTTCTCTGGACTGTACGTACCAAAATTTTCTAGTCCCATTTTTCCATTTACTATTTTGTTCAATTGTATTACAGGATTTTTATATGAAAATTTAGCTGCTCAAATTTTGATGTCATGCGATGACTCATCCAAGAACCAACAAGCAAAGTTTGCTTTAAGTCAGTTCGAAATTGAACTGAAGAAATCAGGAAGTGGACCAGAAGGAAAGGTCAAAAGAACCTATGTCCATGCTGAAGTGGGTGGAGCAAAACTACTAGTCTTCTCCCCGAGAGACGTGAATCCTCCTGCAACGTCGCCGTTCACAATTTTGGAAGCGCCAGCGTGTTGCGAACCCACAAACAAATTTATCACATTAGACCTGACTTTGGTAAAAAATATAACAAACATTTTTAGTTGTAATTATTTGCAGAGAAAGTAAACTTTGGAATTTTAAGTATTTGTATTTTCACTTGCGACATGTAGATAACAGATCGAAAAAATAGTACTAAAGTTGAGGAGAGAATTCCAGTTGCAATTTCACCAATTATGGTGAAACCACATAAGGAGTCTATAGCTGCCTTAATGAATATGCTGGAGAGGTTTACCAAAGCAATGCCCATGTCAGTTAAGTCGTTGACCAATTCCGATGGGCTAAAGCCTAGCACAAGTAATCAAGGTAAGCAAATCATAAAATCATTCGATACTATGAACTACTACTAACTTATATGCAAATGTGTCTTTCAGGTTTGATACAGAATGCCAACCAACCGAAGGAAGTACACCAGCACAAAAGTCTCACTGATCGGCTACCCAAATTTGAGATAACAGTTGAGTCCATCACAGTAAAATCGGAATTCCTGCAAGTGGTTTTTTGTACTTGTTCTCTGGATATGGCGAAAAATCCCTCAGAGACGATTATCACGCTGAGGATGAAAAATATCATAGGGGAAGAAATTAATCCTTCGAAAAATATAAACAAAAAGGTACCAAACAGTTATAACCAGAGTGTCACTGGCTTCACTTTGCCAATCACTTTGACTAATTTGACTAATCTTTCTGGACAGATTCTATCAACGATGGGCGGTGCAGACATCGAGATGCATTTAAAAGTCGTTAATACTAAACTTGGGAACACGCATGAAATACATGTGGAGCTTCAAGAAGTACAAAACTTAAAATTAATAATTTCGCCTCGCGTTTTGCAGGAAGTTCGTGTAAGTCGCCTCATATTCGCCTTTTGATTTTTCATTCCTATTGGTTTATTTGTGTTGCCAGCAAATATCTATTTAATTGAGAGTTATTTCAATGTAGGCCATGATTGCCATGTTTCTAAATCCAAATGTGAAGACCGCTACTTCTGAAACCGGAATGAACATTGTGGTGGAAAATGTGGCTCCAGTGTCTCGCCAACCGCAGTTTTGCATTCCGCTGTCTGACCTACAGGTCAGCATCATACCCACCGAACAAAGCAAACAGGCGTTATTGTTTAATATAGGCAAAATAGAAGTGAAGAATTGCGCTAAAGGTAGGGAACTGGAGGACAAAAGCCTTGTGGCCACTGCAGATGCCATCAAAATGGAAATAACGAATATGCATGCTTCTCGGTACATTTCTAATTCTAACCTCAAATTTAATTTAGTTAATTGTTGCATTTAGTCGACAGCACTCTTGGGATGTAAATTGCATGCCAACTTTCACATATTGTGTTTCGAACAGTGTACTTTACGACGAGGACGACGAGCAAACTAAATCGCAAGTGAAATTGGTCGGGAATGTTAATTGCAACATTTATATGCAACAAATAGCTTGCTTGGATTCGGGCCAGGGACCGCAAAGTCAAATCGAAGCAGTGATGATGAATAAAGTCCATGTACGATGAAAGTTTTGTAGTGATAAATTAGTCGATTATAGTAAATTGATGCCTACTCAACCCATAATATTATCTTTCAGATGGCTTTGGATGTCGAAGACATACTTCTGGCCTTCTCCCTTGGAAACCTCATTCCTCCTTCCACTACCACCCCTGGAAGCGATGAAAAGGCTGCCGCCATGTCCAACCCCTTAAAACAACCGATTATGAATTTGAAAGTAGCAAGTCCTAAGCTTATCCTTGATGTGCATCAAACGGGCAGTATTAAATTGGTTAGTTTTGTACAGTTAGTCAAACCTCATAATTAGTAAAGTGACTGAATGCCATATGTGTAAAATCTTTATGGGTTGCTTTGCTATAAATCTGAAGCGAGAAATAGATAAAAGCATTATGCCATATAAGATTCATACAACTCACTCATGGTGTATGACCAAGGTATGCGCATTCCGGTCCCGGGTCCGGAATGCGCATCCTGCCACAGTATCACCATATTATCTTACTTGTTGTTGTATTTCGGCGGAGAGTTTTTAACGAATTGTGCATACTTTTTAATGTATTATATGTAGTTTGGGTGTACAAAGAAAAACAATGTTGAAATATCAAGCCTAAATCTGTAAAAGATTAAAATAATAATGACGGGGGTATATTGTAATATTGCAGGAGGACAAACGCGGCGTCGCGCAGCGAGATTCCTCTTCCTCGTTGGCTCGTTTTGTTGCAGGAAACGTATGTTTTACACATAATTATTTAGACATCGAAGAACACGACTATGAAGTGGTAAGAAATAGTTCACAGAATCCTCATTTTTGTATCAACTACATCTGCCAAATAACCTTGAGAGGTATTTCTTATATGTGAAATATTTTGTCAGGTGGTGGAAAACTTGACAATACTGGATACGAGACCATCATCCCGAAAATGGATGAAAATTTTCCAAAGGAAGGAGGAGGATCCCTGCACCAGCGTGACTGATCCAATGCTAAAGTTTAAACTCGTGACGACTGGAACTGGAAGCTTGTGTAAGTTGATGAGTTGGGTGTCCGATTTACTATGCTATATATGTTATACATGTGATACGAGACGATCTTTCTTTCATTTGTAGTGGAGCTGAATACCACAAATGACCTTCTTGTGGTAGAACTACAATTTTTTATGGATATTTATGAGATTTTACAAAACGTGTGGACAAATCTGTACAGGGTTGAATCGGTCCAGCTTAAAAATGAAGGCTTGTCAGCACATTCCACAGTAGCTAGACGTAAGTACATTATGTTGATAGGTTTCAAAGTAATATTGCCGGATGAAGTACTATAACAGTTATATGTTTGTAGATGACCTGCTTCCATCCAAGCCAGGCCCCCCGTCAAAAATGTTCGACATGCGATTCAAAATTATGTCGACCGAGTTGCTCCTTGTGGAGTCAATAGACAACTTGGATACAAAAGGACTAATTTTCCGTGTACGTTGTAATATTCTAAGTATTTTTGATTCTATGCGAAGGGAAAAAAGTATATACATTCATCTACCGTTATATTATATTGTTAATTTAAATTTCCTAGGTTGACATTGACTTCAGCCAAGCTGACTCAAACGGACAATCATCATACACTGGAACATGCAATAATCTAAACTTGTACACTTGTACTATTAAACCAGAAATGAGGATTGATTTGTCCGCCGAGGTAGGAGTTAAATAATTTTTTGTGTTTTGATTAGGCACAAGTCGCCGTCTCCAAAAAAATGTATGTACTGATTGGTTCTTGTATTGTTCTCAGGTTATCAGTGAAATGATAGCAAAAATGGTTTTGAGACGGTCAGATTCGGAGGGCGCAACAATTGACATTACCATGAAGAATATTTTTGCCCGCATAAGTCCAGGTAAGTATTAGAAATAAAAAAGAAGCAAACATTTTACTGTCTCTAATTAATTCCATCCTTTTTAATAGCTACGCTAAAGCTAATGGCAAATATTGCAAACGGGCTAGTATTTAATAACTTCCCCTTGGCTGATGAAGAAGACAAAAACTATTCCGACTTATGGGATCAAAAGGAAGTAAGCCACATGGCCCTTTGGTTTCTTCCTTCAAGTGAGTCTCAATAACTTTTGCATTTTTTGTCATACCGGCTGAATAAAAAATAATTGCATTTATATATTCAAATTTACAGTTAGTCCCCGTGAAAGTGGACAAGTTCCATCTACGATTGAAATGGCAAAATGTCTTCATGAGGACACAAATAATGAAGGCAAAGAGAATTTTTCACTTAAAACTGGATTAATTGCTTTGATAATAGAAGGAGGAAGTGAAAAAGCCAAAATGCCGACGTTTCTTGTCGAAACAAGAATTGATTTGCAAGGGCGCAACTGGTCGCGATGTGTACGTCTGCCTTAATACAAGTCCTTAAATGTGAATCTAATTTAATAATCATGTAATAATTAACGGCGTGATTTCATTTTTTGGCTAGATGAAGCTCTCCGGGCAACTACAAGTCCAGGCCGCACATTTCAATAGAAAATTTCAGTCCTGGGAACAAATCATAGAACCAGTAGAAAAACAGAATAATGGTGTCGTCTTCAAAAAACCATGGGAGGTGCAATATGAGGTATGGTCGGCTTTTTGTTTTAATCCATATCCCAACCTAGAGAGCGTTTGCTTTTGATTAAAATTTCTGTTTTGCCTTATTACAGATTGCCGTTTGCCCCACCAATTCAATTTCTAACTCCATCTCCGCTATGGCGAAAGCCACAACTACCTCCATTCATGTTCAATCAAAAGTAATCTGCTAAATTGAATAGAACAAAATTTAAGTTATAAGATTGAAGACTTCATTTTGTCATGCTTCATTTCTGTTTTGCACCAATTTTAGGATATTGCGGAAGTGACTTTAACCAAGTGTGCAATAAATGACATCCTCACCATCAGCGAAGACTTTTTATCGGCAGCCAAAGAACCGTTCTCTAGACGAAAATTGCGGACAGCAGCGCTCACCGTTGTTAATCACACGGGGATTGACGTCCTCCTCCTTTCTGAGGAGAATGGAAGATTTGGCACTTTTGCTTGCTTGGAAAAGGGAGTACAAGACCAAGCTTATGTTTTAAGAAGTGGATCGGAGGTCAACTTGTATTTAGCTGAGGAAACTGGTGAAACTTCCCTGCCTGCGTCTGTTCTAACCAGTCAAGACCAAAATCTGCTAATCGAGGTTGAGGTAAGTTTTCGAAAAAAGGCTAAGGAAAGCAAGTAGTGTTTTCCTTATCAATATACGTGTCCCATTTCTCATTGTCGATGTATTTCTTTAAAGGTGCGTAATACAAAGTTTAAAAGGACAATACCTATTCAATTGTGTGCCAAACGCCTTTTCGCGTTGACCACACATGCTGGCAATGCCACCCACGGATTGGTCTGCGAAGTATTGATGGAGGACTTCACTAAAGTGGTGACATTCCGAGGAGACATTCAGGTAGTTAATTTTTCCAACAGATTTTTATTGCTGTCGAATTTTGTATCTGGTAATATTTTTCTATTGTGTATTTCAGGTTATGAACGATTTATTGGTTCCAGTTAAAATTTACATGGTACAAGGAGATGAAATTACTACACTTGTTGGAACAGTCTATCCCAATAAATCGTTGGATTTGCCAATTGGCTGTGCAGACACAAAACGGTGTTTCCTCCGTTTTCTTCCTGAAGGATATTTACCAACAGAAGGTTTTGATTGTGATGAGGTTTTCCGAGGAAGGAAGATTATTTGGTTGTGCAGACACAAAACGGTGTTTCCTCCGTTTTCTTCCTGAAGGATATTTACCAACAGAAGGTTTTGATTGTGATGAGGTTTTCCGAGGAAGGAAGATTATTAAATATTTAAGGAGCGCCTCCCGAAAACCAGAACATGATTACTTCAATATTCAGGTAATTTGAAACCAAATAGATTGTTGTATACAACGTGAAAATATACTAGTGGCTAATTGTAGATTGTCTTGAAGGTTATCGGGGAGGATACGCCTGTGTTACAGGAAGGCCTAAGTCACAACTACATCAAAAATAAATCCTGTTTAATACGGCTGAAGCCACTAGTCGTCATTCGAAACTTTTTAACAGTCCCTGTGGGATACTACGTGGATCAGCACGAGAGCAGAATGAAGGCATTGGAGCCTGGGGGAATGGCCCATGCTACAAATGTAATTTTGGGAACAGATGATGAATGTGCTTTTCGTCTAAAGGTAATTTACTAGACATTCCTGCTCTAACGAGAAAATAAATTCTGTCTTGCAGGCTAGAATATATTACTTTGCTTTGTAGATTTACAGTTACAACGGACAATCGTGGAACACTGACGTAGTGACAACTAATAAAAGCTCTAAGATGACAGAGTTGGTATTTCGGCCGGAACGTAACGCTACCTGCAAACTCACGCTCGGAATTTGTAGAGAAACGGTAAACCATGAAATACAGCTCCACATCTACTGCCCATTTTGGATAAGCAACCGCACAGGACTGGATTTGGTCTATACGGTAAAACGATTGCACTTATTCATCTTCATTGTTTCCACCCACTGCACACTTTCACTATGTAAGCCACTTTTAAATTTAGAGCGATGGACGTAATAGCCTCCAAGTGACGCATCTAGGAAGTAAAGATTCACCGGTCCTTTTTTCAATAAATGCCAAGGGTTTCGTCACTCCGCACACGGCCCACGTGAAAGTCCTTTACAATCCGAATGGATTCACAGATTGGTGTGAAAAGTTTAGTTTGCTTGCTGATACCAACACCATTGTTACATGTAGAGCACCCACGCAAATATACCAGGTATAAAAAATATCCATTTATCAAACTCATAGCTGAGAAGATATTATGCATGATGTAATCTATGAATTCCACATCCTTCTAATTGACTTTCAGATTGTTACCGAAATTAAATCAAGTAGCACCGGATTAACCCGTCATGTCACTCTTTCCCCAAAATACGTGCTTCAAAACCAATGTCCTCACACGATATTCGCAGTGGAAGCAAATGGAGCTGGGGATGAAATAGTGGTTCCAGCGGGAGAATGCGTACCCTTCTGGCCAAAAAGTGCCACCCCTCACATGAAGGCAGTTGTAAAATTATTGGAGCGGAGAGACGAGACCCTGCCATTTCGATACGATAAGATTGAGCGTACTTTGCTCCAATTGCCGAACAAAGTAAATTTCTCTACCGCTAATCAATCCATTTTTATGTAAAAAGTATATGTGCAAATTTACTGAAAACTTTTTGAATTTTTTATAGTACGGAGGTATACTAGTGGATATCTTGCTGATAGACTCGAAGACGACCATTGTGTTTACGAAGTTCGTTCCCGGCCAGGCTCCTTGGTTGCTTATTAATGGTTTGAAAGAGATGACTGTTGACTTCATCCAAAAGGATAGCCAGCATGCTGTGTGAGTTTAAATGTCAATGCTGATAATGTGCCAATGGGGTCAAGTTTGCTTTCTTTTCATATTTCCCCATTTTGTTGTTGTTTTAGCTCCCTGATGCCAGGTCACGCTCAGTTGTTTACATGGACAAATCCATTAGGTAATCGACTGCTCCATTGGCGGCTTGCTGGAAATCCAGACTCAGAGATGCACCATGTACAAAAAAACTTGGAAATCGTAAGTAGTTCATCAGTGGAAAAATGTCAAATGCATTAAATAGATGGATGGATTCACAAGAGTTTGGCGTCATACAGGACGGATACCGTAAATTTCACACGGACGAAAATCCATCAGGCGAAGACCGACCTGAATATTATTGCGCATCTTTCCTGGACGGAAATCAACGTATCCTTCTGTTTACGGAAAATTCCAGCCTCGTGGAAGCGGTACAGACAAACGCGTTTGAGGTCAATTCAGCTGAATATACAATAAGCCTGGACGGATTTGGTTTATCCCTTGTAGACAATGAAACCCAGAAGGAAGTAATGTATTTGCGCATAGCAGGGTAAGCAGCTCAGCCAATTCCAAAATATATTTATGCATATTATGTATCTGATTTTACCTAATGAAAAACCTGGACCGATCTTGATTAGCTCCGAGGTAGTTTGGAATTGCTGTAAGGATCCTGGGAGAAGGAAGCCGTACAAACCGTTATCGATTGCGGATTCTTTGAAGGTTGAAGATGAGTTCCAAAAAAAATTAGTTCGGGAAGCAACATCGGAAATTGGAGAATCAATTATTCGATTGCCTTCCGGTTTAAAGGTATGTCCTTCTACTTCATTATTGAATTAGCCCGACAATCGTTTTACTGTGCATTTATTGACATTCCTTTTTTCCTGGCAGGTGGATTTGCATACGATGCTTGTCATGGAACCGTATTCTGCAAAACTGCGGCGAGTGCATGAAGCCGGACTCTGGATAAATTGTAAAAGCTTTTCTGACTTGACGCAGATAGTAGCCAGGTTCAACAGAATACAAATCGATAACCAGCTTCCGGACGGCGTCTTCCCTGTGGTACTGGCACCCGTGGAGTCTCCTAAGTCGATGGCAGAAGTTGGTACGTAGCTTTTAACCGGAAGCGATCCAATTATTTCATCCAATAATAAGTTTTGCCAATATTTTAATATCGAATATATTTCCGTTTTTGACGCAGATGCCAAGAAGCCCTTTGTGGAAATTAGTATTTGTAAAACTACAAATCCGCAATCCAAAGTTGTTAAATACAAATATATTAAACTCGACGTCCAAGAGTTGTTTCTCAGATTAAATAGAGGGTTCCTGAACGCCTTGGTGGGTATATTTTCAGGAGAAAGCACTGCAGCGGAATATTCCGTAAGGAAGGAATAATACTAAAAATATCTTACATTTCCATGCTTCATATTATGTAATTGTTGGGCTTTTCTCCATCCACAGACGGACTTGTTTACAAAAGAATATGCGGAGGGTAGCTCGTCTCTAAACGAATATTTTATTCACCAAGCAGTTGCTCGCGGCCAAGCACACTTCTATGACCTCCTTGACGTTTCTCCAACAAAAGTAAGTTGGTAGTTAACGATTATAATATAGTCCAACCGGGAATTGAAAAAAGTTACAAGAGCAATCATTCTGTCATTTTAGATCCATTTGAGCTTGTCGCTTACTGGTTCTTCCTACCTGTCAAGTAACTTTCCTGAGTTAATTTTGGAGCGTTTGGGGTTGAATTTAGCTGAGATGCACGACGTAGTGCTACAGTAAGATTTACAAAATCGGGAAATAATATATTTTTTGTGTTGGATCATTTAATTTCAATGAGGTGACATGAAAACAGGCTAGCGTGTTTTGAACTCCGCCACACCCATTTGACCAGCCAACAAGTCCAGGAAAAAGTGCTCTCCCACTATAGGACCCAAGCGATTCGCCAACTACCTGTACTAATTTTAGGACTCGATGTGATTGGCAATCCCTTCGGTCTGGCGATGGGAGTAGCGAAGGGTGTAGAAAACTTCATTTTCGAACCATTCCAAGTACGAATTTTTGGTATTTCCTTTGGTATATTTGGACAAAAATGACACTATTAATCCTATTACTTACACATGCTCCTAGGGCGCTATTCAAGGTGAATTCATTGAAGGATTAACTCGAGGTGTGAAATCGCTTCTTGGGGGAACAGTAGGAGGGCTTGCTGGAAGTCTTTCAAAGATCACTTGGACGCTAGGCAAAGGTTTCGCAGCCGTCACGTTTGACCACCACTATAGGAAGAAACGGCGAGAAAGCTTTCAAAATCCTGGCAACGCATTAGAAACATTTTCGCGATCTGGGAAAGACCTATTCCTTGTAAACAACCTACAAAGTTGAATTTAAATACTGTGTTGTTATAATTGTATGCTGAATTTGGGTTTGTGCTGGTTCTTCGTCCTAGGGATTCCATGAAGGCCTCTCCGGACTCATCATGAATCCAATAGAAGGTGCCAAGGAGGACGGAGTAGGTGGCTTCTTCCAAGGACTCGCAAAGGGCGCAGTTGGTTTATTGGCTAGGCCAGCTGTAGCCGTTGTAGATTTCTCCGCTGGAACCTTCAATGCCCTCAAAAAGTATGTTCCTTGTTGTTTCTACCTACTTACAATTAGTCATAAACCTGTATATTGAATAGGGTTTATTATGCGCATATATTATGTCGTTGTTTGTTTGCAGAGCAACAACCTGCACCGTTGATGTTGGAAAGACCCGTCTCCCACGATTTGTTCCACCAGACAGAATTTTGGGTCCGTATGTTTGTCAGGAAGCAGAAGGAATAAAACTGCTCAACGTAAGTCTTGGAAAATGTTCAGAGTTTGAGGTTAACATTCAACCAAGATTTCGTATGCTCAACACATTGTTCAGGAATTGGAATGAGGGGCAGAATGAAAAAAACAATTCCACGCATTTATGTTTGAATATTTAACAACACTTTTAATGTTCGTCGATTTTCGTTTAAATTATTGAATATCGCAGGGTTTGCAAAAGGGAAAATTTGCAAATACAGAAAACTACGTTACCCACGCGCTTAGCAACTTGCGTGGGACCTTTGTGGTTCTGTTGACCAATAGAAGGATTCTGCTCTTGAGACGAAATTTAATTTTTGGCACTTGGGTGGTAAGAACCAACGACTTTTTGTAGTTTTATCGTATGTTAAATTTCCTATGTCCTATCCAGTATCTTATGTCCCTTGCGTGACTTTTACTTTAGATGCAGTGGAGTCACAACTGGGAAGACTTTGAGACTCCTCCTACCGTCGTTAACAGTGGCTTGAAATTCACCCTGAAAGGAAAGACGCCGAAGAAAATTCCATTCCTCAGGAAGCCTAAGACAAAATATCTTCTGGCCCCTATTGAAAATTCTGATGTTGCACGAGTAAGTTCAGAAATTATATTATTTTCCGCATTCTTCAAATTTAAACAAAACATGCACACAACAATGTGGCTTTAGAAGCCAGATTATTAGTATTACTCGGTATAACAGCACATCTTTTCTTACATTCGGCAGGGGCTAAAATTTAAGATTGACAATTTGTTACCAAGCTGTTGCTGGGATGCCAGGGAGCCACGGAGTAATTGAAGAAAAGTTCCAGCATAAAAATTAACAGATACCCTAACGTCGGTCTAATTCGTTTAAGTTGAATGGGTTCTTATCCATAATAAATTTGAAGTAAAAGGTACGACTAATATCAAAAAACAGATTTCGATCATTCGGCTGGCTTGATTGTAACACTTGTAACTTGTAAAGCCGTACTAAATTAAAGGATTGTAAATGCGTACTAATTGGATACATATCAACTTTTGTTCCAATTACTCCGAGTATTAGCAACGCGTAACTTGATTGATAATGTTGGTAGTTGCAAACAAAACCACAATATGTAATTTTTTTATTGAACGAATAAATTAATACAATTTGAAATGAAATGAGTACATATGAAATGACTTTAAACACATTCTTTTTGACAATTTTGCATAATTGCAAACAAAATTTATTTATTTTCCCAACATGTGTTAGTTTCCTGGTACAAGACAACTACAATTAATTACTTACACTTTTATGTTCAAACTCAAACTTATGTGATTTACTGCCTACTAATTACAATAGTAAAACCATTCATTTAAAATTCACATATTGACATTCACTAAAGAGTAACAAATGTTTTAACACCTATTAGACATACGAACACCAAGTCCCAGGCTGCGTCAACGTTCAATTTTGTGCCTCATGTCGTGTGACACTTTGAGCGAGTTGAGTACTAATTGTACTGCTCAGTCTTCTTTGTTACAACAGTGATAAGGTTTATAAATAACACCTAAAGCAAACAAAGGATTCTTTTAAATCGTGGGAGATAAAACCTCTTACTTTTGTACTTCTAAAAACTAATTACCAAATCGAAACCAAAAATACAACAAAGCTCAATGTTTGAGATGATAAGAGTTTCATTCCATAAAGGAGCAAAGCCAGTTGTGACCAGAAAATTTGACAACTACTCGTTGACAATATGGTCTGCTAGCATACATACACAATTAACCGCGCCCTATCTCATTAACTAAAAGTTTTAGTCTAAAACTGATTATCAGTATCCCTATTGAGCCCAATCCATAGTTATTCATTTACAAAATAATTTGTCAGGGCTCTGCTAACAAGCATGCATGCACATGCATTTTACAGTGGAGACTCAAATTTACAAAAAGTGCTCAAGTTGATCGAACATGTCCAGTGAAAGTGACCTAATCAGTTTGATCACACGATATGAGAAACATGATAGTATCAGGTGTCTACAAAGAGTCCCCATATTTGCTGGCCGGAATGCGGACCCGTTACCGGAATGCGGAACCATCACCGGAATGCGGAACCATCACCGGAATGCGGACCCGTGCAAGTAAACGCAAAAATGTGACGAACGCATGTCGTGTGACGAAGCATGGGAGGATATCTTTACCTGACAAGTTTGAGCGAGAAGAGTACTAATTGTATTAAACAGTCCTTCCTGTTATTTAATTGCTAAATTTTACAAATCACACTGAGAGGAAAGTTAATAATATTTTGTTTAGTGGGACTCGTGGGAGTGAAACTCAGTTACTTTTCAAGTTTTAAAGGCTAACTAGGTCACAACTAGAAATACGACGGATGACGGAGGTCTCTAAATCTGACACAAGATAAATGTACATCACTAAACTACCAAATTTTTCTAATAACTAGTACCATTTCAAAAAATAAAAACGGCGAATGAGAATCATTCCCGATTTGAATAAACCATATACCTGATTAATTGGAGAATGATATTTAAGTAAGATTGGGATAATATAACTTCGTCAACCAATTCAAATTCCCTAATTCAAAAGCATACCTCTTCAAAAACTCCTAATTAGTCGGACCACACAAAAAGTTACTCTCAAACAACACTGAACAACGCACATGACTCTCGCATTATGTACAAAACATTTCATCATGATTGTTTAGCTTTTCAAAATTTGACTGAAAGATGATTGTCATTTAAAAATTTTTACTTGCTGAAAACCTTAATCATTTAGGCAGTCTAGATATTTGGAATATTTTACTGGTTGAAAGAGTGTTTTACATATTCGATTATGGATGTTTTAAAATAGGAATTGGTATTTGACTGCGTTGATGTGGGCCGCTCAGTTGAGGTTTGGACACTAGCCGCTAACTAGATACCAGCTGATCATACTCTTTCAGCTAGCTGGACTTTTAAAAAGTCAATTAGTATTTAGTAAAACAATGGAAAACGTTTGTCTTGCAAATTCAAGATTTGACCATAATTCCCCACCTAGCATGAAGACGACACCTGAATCTAATGCCTACAAATGCTTATATTCCGGTATGGGCGACTGAGGACAATGGGGAGCCCTGAGGACTTGGCAGATTATGGTAGCCTGACCCACCGGACTGGTCACGATTTCTAGCAAATAGAAAATAAATTTACATAATTTGTTACTAAATCTTTAAAACCACAATAACAGTTTTTACATAACATAACATATCAACTAAATTTTAACTTACCTCACGGTGCATACTCGTAAATGTCTTTTAACATCGCACTTCTTAGTAAATCCTTTGCCACACAAATTGCAGGATTGGTTAATCTCTTCATGCGATACGTGTGAAAGCGACTTTTGATGGTTACGAAGAGTTTTTGCATTTTTGAACCATCTGCCACAAATTACATTAGACTTGAGCAAAGTTTTCGTACACATTTTTTTGCCAGTCGTCGTAGTCATCTCATTCTCTCTATTGTTTTTGCGTGATCCTGCCGACCTAGCGTTTGCCGTTCTGTCATTTCGATCATCAACTGGATCCTCTGTTGCCGCTTCAGAATTTAAACCTGTCGACAGATCTAAAGACATCATTTCTTTCAGAAATGCAGTGACACAATTAAATATATATGATAAGTAAAGGGATAACTTATGCAAACCAGTTTGATTGGAAGCGGATGCTGTAGCTACTTTTGACACTTGATCTCGATTCTGCTCACTTTCTCCATCATGCTCCATGGATTCTTGTATCTGCGAGACGTATCCCCTCGGCTCACCAGTTTCACGCGTGCTCGCATTACCATCCTTCACGTCATCATGCTTTAAATGAATTTCGGGATCTGCAAAGTAAATAATAGCGTTTCAATCAGAGGGAATTGTACGATAACTGAGTGTGACACAGTAATTTAATTATTTAACTCGGCAATACATTTCCTGTTTTTCTGTCGAAAGTCCTTTCTGCCAGCCCTGATGAACCCAGCCAAAACGTCTATGTCCAAGGGAGCTCCCATGCCCTTGCATTTACATTGCATCACCGTTGCAGGTATACTCAACACGTAATCATGAAGTATTACGTTCGCAGCTACAGCGATATTAAAGCTTAAATTAAAGCCAAAGTGTATGCAACCAGCACCTGTAATAAAAAAGGGGGACGCAATCAATTACCGTTTGAGGAAATTCTATTTACTTTCTAATCCTTGTCAAACATGAATTTTGTCGCACCTGTAACGATTATATCTCCAGGCTTTTGTTCTACGATGGTGAATTTGATGCCGTGCTTTCTCAAAAGCTGAGGATCGGTAAATGTCTGCAAATCCATAATCACCATCATTACTACCATCAGGATAAAACATTTATAATGATACTGCATTTCGTAAAAACATGTCTATACCATTTTGTGCTGGAGCCATTTGCTACACTCCGGGGAGCCTTTTTTAAAACTTGCTTGAAACAAGGCAGCGTAAGTCGCCATCAGAACGATATATTTTTTAGAATTTTCCAAATCCAAAATAAACCAAATTTTGATTCCAGGGCCGTAGTTCAATGAAATCGAGTTGCATGAAAAATCCTCCTGCAGATATTCAAACAATATTAAATAAACTACAGCAGCACATAAATATTATTTACATTTTAAAAACTATATACAGTGTGGGACCTCGTGAGCTGTGAAAAATGACATTGGTGGTGCTATGTAGGAGTATGGATCCGTTATTCCTTCAAATATGTCCACTAAAGCCTGAAGCGGATTATCCAACCGCGACATGTTAAAGTTCCTGGTAAACTCTCCCAGTGGTAGTTTTCCTCGTAAAACAGTGTAAAACGTTAAAAAAGGTTTCTTTTTGAACTCCAAGGTCCGCAAAAAGTCCAAATACGTTTCTGTTGTTATGTGCATTGGGTAGCTGCATAAAATAAGTTTAAATCCTCAGTTAAATGGAAATTAGAAGACCCATAAGTTTGAAACGAATTGTTTTAAAAGTGTATAGCTACTTACTTATTGGACTCCAAATAGTCAATTTGATGTTGCCGCACAGATTCAAAAGTCTCTTTGTGTTTATACTCGAGATTCTTTACTTGGTAGACATATTCGCTAACAATTGTTGTGGCGAAGATATCTACATCAAAATCGCCGTTGTGGGCGTTCTGACCGTTTCTCATTTCCTCAATTTTGCTCAACAACTGCGCCTCTGTCGGCCTAATGACATCTCTCTCGTAGGTTTTAAAGTGCAGAAAACCTTTATCCTGTAATTGCCTATAGTTTGCGTTTGCCCTATCCAGGACCGCTGGTAGTTGGCCAGGTGGGATTTGGATAAAAGCGTCGTCTAGCTCACTATCATCGAATTCCTTGAAGCCTTCAATTCTCCTTACGTCAATTTTCTTGCCATTCATATTCTTAGGAAGTTTCTTATCCTTCAGTATTTCCGCAAACCACCATCCCTTCTTGGGCTCTTCGCTGCCCTTTTTGGAGCTCAATTTCCTTGGTTTTGAGGAACTATTGGCAGTGGTAGGAGCCACTTCCGAACGCGTTGTCCGTTGTGACCTCATCCTCTTGACCCTTTCACTGGAAGGCAAACTGCCAACTATAGTCTGGCTTTCTACTACTAGTCCTCAAGAATGTGGAGCGACCAGGCAAGCTTCAAGCCCAGGCCAGCAAATCAAGTTCAACTTTCAGTCAGTGGCCAAGTTTAGCACGAATTTAAACTCTCGTCACTTAATTAGCCTTATTAAAAAATTCACTCAAAAAA
>JAANSN010001940.1:0-28104 GCA_036850665.1 Dicranocentrus wangi | reverse complement strand
TGAATTCTGCCTTATGGAGAACCCGTATATACTTCATATAAACGAAATGCCTTTCCCTTATATACAACATGCTGTATGCTACATAACTACATGCTATTGCGTCTACGGACGGCCCCACAGACTGTTTGAAATCGTTATACCGTTATAACGGTTAAGTTTTATGTCAAAATATTGACAGATTTTAATCAGTGTTCAAAACGCTGTCGATATATATTGATATATCACATGATATATGGTGCAATAAGAAAAAAATCAATCAGTAACGGTTTCTAACGGTTGCCATTGACGGATATCGCCGAATAATAACGAACTTAGCCGAGCTATGTTGATAAGCAATACACTACCGAAAACAGAATTTGAAAATTCGAAACCGTTAGAGAGTTATTGTGGATACGGCCGGACGGCCGGCCAGACTTTCAGACTATTCTCATAAAGGATTGCTCCGCACTCCTTAATAATAATAATGTATTATAATATACATATTAGCACACCAACTATAACTCTACCAACACCATCACCACCGCGTGTGTAAAAGTAATCTAGGATGATTGACTCATTCACGATGATGATATGCTAGTAAGGTATATCATTAACCAATTTAATGTAAACTTGTATCCGCTTCATCTCCTCTTTGTGCACGCAACACTTTTGCCAAAATAAATGTCACTGATCTTCTTGTGGTGGTATGGCGTGGCGTGTGGTTTGCAGGGAATTTAATAAAAAAAGGAGCGGCAGCAGGGCTCTTCGCCATTGTCAAATGTCATTACAAACATATCATATCTCCTTTTTTGTTTGTGGTGGTATTACAACCCAAAACCATCAACACTTTTGACTTTCATTTCTTTCCCCTTTTCACTCAAAAGGAGAAGAAATGAGAATAAATTCAAGATTTCATCAAAAAACAAGAAGAAGAAGAGGAGAAGAAAAAATGGTCCAAATCCAAATGTTTACTTGGAATTACAAATTTATATATTTTTTTTGTCTTATATATTCCAATTCCAATTTGAGAAGAAAAAAAAACTTTCTCTGTTTTCCCATCCTTGTGATGATGAGCAGAGAGTATTTCCACCTCTCGTATGCCCAAAATTGTGGTAGCAGAGATCCATCCCCTTCAAGGGTTTAGGTAGTTTTTTTCCCCTCACAAAGACAAACGACGAGTTGCACAGCAGTTGCAGTTTTCTATAAAGAAGAAACAAGAAACATAAATTTAACATTATCACCAATTTTACACCGGTTGGTTATCGCTCATATGGTGTAAATTATGACAGGTATGAAAAGTCGGTAGGATTTATGACATATTTTGCGCGGATATTATTTGTCTTTAGCAGGAGCGTCACAACGAGAAAACATGTGGACGTGTGCACATTGAGAGGAATAAAAAAAATAATTATTTGCAAAAAGTGCATCCTTGCCTTATATATTTTTTATGGATGTGGTGACGTGATGTGTTTAGTAGGAAAAGCAAGAAAGTCATAATTTAATGCATTCATTATATTTCCATATTTTACCCACATCCCCATTTACCTTGTCCTATCAAGCGACAGCATGCCTTTTTTCTCTCTCTCTCTCTCTCTCTCGCTCGACTCGACTCTGCTGTTTTTTCTCCTTGGCTCTTTAGCAGCCACGACGAATATCATTATCCTTCTTAGCATGGATTTACTCTGATGATCTGAGTGAGGGTTTCTTATTTGTTTCAAGAAGATGACATTGCAAGTTGTAATTTGTGCAACGAGAAACCCATTTCGAAAAACAATTTCATCTGTCGTCCTATGAATAGCGACAAATTGATGTTTGTAGAGCTCATTCAACTGTCCGTAAAAGTTGTTGTGCTGAGGCTGAGTGAGGTGGAAAAAATAAAATAGAGGGTTTTAGCCTTAAAGCAAATAAAAAAGCAAAGTTGTCCCAGTGTTGATGATAACCAACCTCAGCCGCCTTAGTTTATTAAAAGGGAAATGAGCAAGCACAATAATAATAAAGTCCTGCCTATGCGGCCAGATTATGTACATACGGCACCGTTTTGATAATGTCATTCATAAATATGTATTATATTTTTATTTTGCAGTCCTGTGTGTACATCTATCTACATTTTTTGATGGGGATAGATTGCTGTAATAATAAAACATTAATATTTTCATGATGATTGCATTCAATTCATGTCTACTTTTATAGATGATGTTGTACCTGCACCAGAAAATAAAAAAGTAGGTTAATTGTAAGCACTCCATTATACACAGTTCTTTGAGCATTATAACTAGAAAAAAAGGTGCGACGACGACGGTGACGGCAGAGCAAGGCAGTGTTTTAAAAATGAAAAAAAAGACACAAATGATCAATTTTAGGCTGACTTTGAGGGTACAACAAACAACAAACCAACAAATTAAAGCGGGGATGGATAACGACGACGAATTTTGTTCAAATGCTTAAACACGAAAAGAGATGCCTTGCGTATTTGGTTGGGTTTTTCTTTACTTTGTTGCAATTTGCAACGGATGCAGTAATGAGGCTCAAAATGATGCATAAATTGGAGGAAAAACGAAGTTTTTTTTTCCTTCTGATGTCAGCTTTTCATTCTGAAACCTGTATTGAGCGAGCAGCAGCAGTAAGTAGTATTTGTTTTAGATGTGAGCAAAAGTTTCAGGGAAAAGAAAAAAAGTAGGAAAATCTCATTTTTTTATTATTAATTTTGGACGGATCCATCATTATTTATGTGGATCCTCATCCACTCTGGCAAAACGGAGATGTGTAACTACACAAAATGAGTCAGACATTTGAAGAAATTGGCATAGTTCCTAGCGGCAATGATGACTTAAGCTAAGCAAAAAATAAAAGTAAGTCAATGAGTTACACATAATCATACTTGGTAAAAGGAGGAGGATTGGAGGATAATGAAGCTTGATGAAAATTGTTCAACTTTCTTCGTCATTCAGCATCAACATCAGCAGCAAAGAAATGCCTGCGTCCGGAAACTGTAATTCAATTTTCTGCTTGAAACTGACCCAGCTCTAGAGAGATTGAATAGACTCTTGAGGGGAGATAATCCGAGATTTTGCCTTGCAAATGAAATCCCATCATCCCAGGCAGGCAGGCAGGCAGGAAGGGTACCACCCATGAAACGCAAATAAGCTGAATCAGTCAGACTCACTTCAGACTTGCTCGACAAAGGGGCCGCTTTCCTGCCTGAATACACTGTTTAACTTTCCTGCCATTCGTCTGAATCTGTCTGTACACATCCTTTCATTTCACAAAATGCAATATGACACTCTGCTTCGACAAGGCAGATAAGTTAAGTTATTGGTGTAAGTGAATGTGAAACCGTGCAATCACGATAATCCAATTATCCTGAAAATGCAACATCACGAAGTATCTTTTACCATTTTGGTGAATCATTTTGCCTGTCGGTCGGTCGATCCGTGGATGCAAAGTGAGCATTTTGCTTGCCAATCCCACTTCCCATTTACTTACCTCCGTGGTTTTCGCCTCTCGATTAAGTTTCCTCTCTGACATGGTGACCCTGTCTGTGGCATATCTGACTCGTCTGTGCATTATTATCCCTCCACCAGAAAATTAAAACTATAATCCTATAGAGCTCAAAATAAGCATGGATGGTATTTAATTCCAAAAAGTATAATAATCTTATTAGCACTCGTATTTATACGGATCTTATTATGAGATTTATTTTTTGTTATTTATTTTGTGGCTAAACCAATCAAAACCATTTTTTTGTGTTTTTTTGTACCTGCTGCAACCGCAGCCTGCTACATAATAGCTAAACGTCGCTCTTCCTTTTTTAAATATATTCATTATTTTTTTGGAGAAAAAAAAACATGAAAAATTATAATTCTTCCATCGTGAGCGAGTGCCTTTCACGTTTTCATGCACTTTTATTACACTTACCTCAATGACTTATGGTCACTTGAGTGTGCAGTCAAATGTCATTTTTTCCCATCTGGGAAACCTATCATTAAGATTGTGTGTATCAGCCTGCGTGCAGTGCAGTTTCATTTCAATGAGAAAGTGCGAGACAGCAAAATACATAATAATAATATTATAACCTTTATCTTTATCAGGTTTTCCATAAATCGATACGATATCGCGCATCCCTCCCTGCTGTCACTATCACATATTTTCCCAATGGTAAAAATATATCCCACACAAATTTCAAAGTTTGATGTGAATGCGTCGCATTATGGGCAACCAAGCTATAATTTTTCATGTTTTCTCATTTTCTTGACACTAACTGATAGCCTAGTCTTGGCGAGTGCTTAATATAGAGCTTGACTTGAATGAACCAAATATTATGCAGTTTTGAATGAGCCTGTCAGTTTTTGCATAGGTCGCAATTTCCATAATAATGATAAGCAAAAAGTAGTAGAAGTGATGCAGTGTGTAAACAACGTTTTCGGGATAACTATTCCTAATTAGTTTTTGCACATATACAAGTCTATACTTATAGGTAATGTTTTTTTGCGTATTCCGCTTCTAAATTTATCCATAATATTCTGGCCCGTAAGCAGATTTCGCACGAGAAAAAAAATATCATTTTGTGAGTGAGCACTATCTTTTTTTCTTCCAAAAGGGTTTTCCCCCGGTTAGATCCCTAATGCCAATAATAACATCCTCTTCAACCCAATCCCAAATCCGAATATATAAAAAAAATTCGCAAAAATCTTTATAGCCACCCCGAGCACCACCAGTAATAATAATACATGCTCCTCTCGAGGAGTAATATCTAACTAAGAACATTTTGTTACACTGACAAGTCGAAATAAAGCAATAAAGCTCATATAATATATAGTACACGGTGTATATGTAGGTAGGTATTCTCATTTCCCTTATTTCAAAACCTCCATTTTCCAAAACAGATGTGTGGTTAAAGCCAACGAATTTTGGCAACCGTGTAGCCGAGATCATATTTATGATGGTAATCGAACCAATGTGTATCCCAGTGGTTCTGCTGCTCCTGGTGTGTTACATGTCTCGCAGTCGAAAACTGTTTTTCCTTCGTTTTTGTGCTACTTTATGCAATATAGTTTTTTTTGTTACCTCGACTAACAGCTCCTCTGGCAGTGTGAAACGCAGGAGGATGGAACAATCGTAAACGCGATCCTTTCCTTTCCTCTATACTACGCACTGTGCAATTATTCAGAATAATTGATAGGAGTAAGAAGTAAAGTGTGTGTGTGTGTGTTTTTTTTTGTTACGGAAAGGAACTGGGATTGTTTTCCATTTCGTTTCATTTCTCCTTCGTCGTCTGCCCTTTTAATTCGAGTTTAGATTTGAGTCAAAGTAGTATAATTAATAGGCAAGCAAGGTGTAGTGTAGGCATGTATATATGCTTATTGGATCTGTAACAACAAATGGGTTGCATGATGCTTGAGCACTCCTCCACGTCGTCGTCGTTTTGTGTGTGCATTGCATATTATGCGTTTAAAAAAGCTCAGCTGGGCGTCCATTGAACCCTGGTCACATGCGTGAGTCAATAAATAAGCTAAGCAACTCAGGGAAACACAAGTAACCTACATTTCACTCCAATATTTGTCGCTGGGGTTTTTTTTGTTGCTGGCAGTAGTAGTCTAGACCTATTTTGACTTTGTAATTTCCTGTGAAACAATAATGAATCTTGGAATGACAGTTGAAAATATTTTATTAGAGTGAAAACTCTCGATAATATAAATCATATACATTCATGCTTCTCATAGTTGATCCTTACAATTAATTCAATATTACTCAAAATGGGAAGATTAAACTTCAATTACAAAAATGTTTCATTTTTACTTAATAAAAAGTCTCTGGCGAACCACTTGAATCTCATCATCATCATCATCATTGTTCTCTGCAGCTGCCATTTCCCCATTGCCCCCTTCAGCTGCAACAACAATTGGGATTTCTTCATTGTGCTGGTCGAGGTCCCTCATAAGGCGGGTGTACAACTGCTGAGCCGCCCTGGATGCTCCTGGAACTAGCTCCAGCCCACCATTCCCATTTCTGCCGTTACCCCTCACCATCCTGGAATATTAACGTTTGCATTTACAAAAGGAAGCAAATAAAGTTTTAGAATCGCGGAAATAGTAACAGTTTTTTGTACCTCCTGAAAATTCCAAGTACAAGGGAAAACATGCGTCGGAATATCAAAATATGTCGAGTCGGTCGGGAAAATTTGTAGTAGTCGAGTAAGACTTTCGCATCGTTGACAGTGTTCAGTTGGCTTGCTTGGTTCATAAGAAATTCAAAAACTTTGGCAATCAAAGGCCACACTTGTAAAGTGAATCCCAGCTGCATGAGCGTAAACGCTGATGATAAAGTGATCTCGGACTCCGGAAGCACGGCATAGAGGAAAAACCCACATAAAATTCTCACGACGTTTGGGGTCACGTGATGGTTGTACTGGCCAGGGTGGATCATCGTCCTCATGTCGTACAAAGACAAAGATGAAGTCCCTTGGCTAATCATGTTTTTAAGGACCTTGCTTTGAGCTTTAAAATTTACACCGTATATTATAGTATTAAATTCAGGGTTACGCAACGCCAAGTAAATAGTTTGAATATTAACTTTAAATAAATTCAACCCACCTGCGACCATACTTTTGAAGACGGGGTAATAAAAGTGGTGGTTGAAATAGAAGCCAAACTCAGCCATCATAGATTCGTTGAAGCCTCTTTCTTTAGCCTCCTCAATCTTCCACAAAGGCCTAACTCCAATTAATTTCAAAGTCCATTCTGGTAATGGCTGGGGCAAAGGATTCCTCAAAGTGTCCATGATCTACAAAATGCCGAATATCCAAAAAAAAGAAGGTTATAATGAGAGTCGATTTGATTTGACTGCAGGTTTAAATATTTATAATTAGCAACTAACACTGCGTATTACTACAGGAGGTTGGACGTCGTGATATTTTACCCATCCATAGTACATAATGTGATTGCGGTTGAGTGGATGCATGTCATTGTTATGAACAAATCCGTCAGTGACTCCAGGTTTTACTTCAAACGTTAAATAAAACATTAAAGTCCAGTTGCAATATCATGCACATTTAATTACCATAATGATACTAATAAAGGTTAGTACGAACAGGCGCCAAATACTCGAGCAGGAATGTTAACGTCAATCCCCAGTTGTAGGCTCCAAAAAGCGAATGACGGTTTCAATGTCAGAATGTTAATCGGCTGCACTAACGCATCTGTTCCGGAAAGACAATCGGTGCAGCAGCAAAGTGGGATGGCGAAAAATATTGCATCAGGTCTGGGACGGGATGGAGTTCCCTCAAACATGTACATGTAGTACTTGTCACTGCAAAGCCATGTAAACACATCCGGAAATTAGACAATCCTGTGAAACCACTGATGTGAGATGGTCAAATCTACTTAGTATTCACTGTTAGACTGGGAATATATAATTACCCGGGATAGCACCCGTTCGTTGTAAATTCGTTCGATCCCACTCTAGGATGACGCTCTTGAGTGCCATCAACCTCCCTCTGGAAGGTGATACAATAGTAGTCTTCCTGCCTGAGGTCTAAGGCCTTATCTTTCGACACCCCACATGCGTTGACTGCATAGATCCGTGTAGGATAACGGTCCATTGTGCTTACAACTTTATACCGTTTTTCCGTGCCCATTGGCCCGTCTGGCCTTAGCTCAGTCGGTGCAGTAGACCAGGGTGCTGCCATTTTATTGATTGACACTTTCCAATAAATGTTGTCAATAAATTGAAAGGAAATAATAATGCAAAATAGTTTCTGCAACGTAGAAAGAAAGTCAGAAGAATCCCAATTTAATATAAAAGAATTGGATTGTACTACTACTACTACTACTGGATTTCTACTTTTTAGACTCGATCTTGTCGAAGAGTGCAGTGTGGTGTGAATGGGGAATGGGAAATGGCGTGTGCTGTGATCCCAAGCAAGTAAGTAGCCAGAGAGAAAACAATATAAAAAGCTCTCCTCTCGTCTCCTTCCCTTTTTGTGATTCTTCTGACACGTCGTCCTGCGTCTTGTATTTGTCACAGTAGTAGTATTCGTATTCGTGCACATCTATCTTAAAACAAGGCACGCTGCTAATAATAAGGCTGCTGGATGGATGGAGTCGAGTGTGAGCTAAACTTGCAACTTGCCAGCCTCATTGTATTACCTATTATAGTCGCTTATCATTGCATCATCATCATTCTGACGTTTTGCTAGTCTGTCTGTCAGAAAGGTCTGTCAGTTAGTTAGTTCCTTTCTAGTCTTATTCGGTCATTAAAATATTATTTATAATCTGTAGGTATTGTTCCTAAATACATTGCAAAGGAATAAGAGCTGGGAAAACCGACTATAAGATTCATTATTTGTTGATGTATCAGAAAAGTTCCTAGATGACCAACTTGTACAAAAAAAATGCTTAAAATAGTAGGGCTGGTTGGTATACTCCAGGACATCAGGAAATCTTATCCGGTTCATTTATCATGTACCTAAGGGAAAATGGAAAAAGTAGAATATATGTATCATGCTCGAGATCGGAGTCATGCAACGACAATAAAAGAAGAAGGATTGAGCCTGACGTCATGTCTTCACCTTCACATACATGATCTCTCCCTCCCTTCCTTCCTACCAGCAGTACATTTTCGGCATGGTGATGATATGGCCGCTATGGTTTCTTACAGCATTAACAAGTGGTGAACGACGACGACGACGACTACGAGCTCGAGTGCGAGCTTGTGTGAGTGTTCGGTCAAAGGTTTCTTTTCTTCAAGACGTACTACATAACATGTAATAAGTATCTTTCTTTCCTCGCACTCTTTGTCTTGGCTCAATTCCTCCTCTCCCTCTTCTCCCTTCTTGAAAGAACAGAAGCCGGAGTATACGAAACTGTTGCATTTTCGCACAAGGAGTATATGAGTACATATGCATGCGTGAGTTCGTTGGGCTGATATTGTAAGGGAGAGCTGCTGGTTAGACAGTTTAAAAAACGAATGGGGACCGCCGCCAGTGCAATCCAACTCCAAGATGAACAAAGTACCATAATAATATCACCAATGTTTTTTAGCATCATTCGCGTGTGGAAATCTACTAAATACCTACTTACATTTTTTTATTATTATTATCTTGCATGCATTTTCGCTGTCAAGGATTTTCCTTGGAAGTGAGCAGCAGAGCGCCTGCATGAAAACTCTGTTTGTCTAGTTGCCAGAGTTTGTAAACATGCCGTTTGCCTACGGAAAACCGGCGAAACGCTGTCATATGCCAAGAAGAGAATAAAAAGAAGTTTTTTTTTCTACGCACATGTTTTCTAACTTCTCCCAACAATACACGCTTAATTTCTCTTAATCGGGGAAATAACAGTTTCGGAAGTATACTTTAGGTATTCGGAGACAGAGGAGTAGCGATGAAAATACTTAAGATGTAAAAATAAAGCTTCATTTTGGGACTTTATATAATATTATTTACTATAATATTCCTTTCGACGGGGGATAATACATATCTCCTCAACAAATCAGGGATTGGATCAGGATTGTTTGTGTATAGCTCTACTTTTTTATTGGGTTGAATGTTGTCGACATCCCAAACGGTTTATTTATGTGTGGTTCTCTCTCTCGAGTTTATCCACAAGATGATGATAAAATAGCCCACGAACCCAAGTAGTGTATCTGACGGCTGATGCAAAAATTTTGACAATACTCTTTTTTCTACTCGTTCGTTGTTGCACGCTCTGATCACACAAAAAAGGCTTGACCTATATTCTGGTATATAAAAAAATGTTGAGCTGTGTGGTGCGTATATCTTGTGGTTTTACCACTGCGACAGGGATTATTTTCCCAGAGAGAAACGAAGAAAGCACACTCGTGAGACTCGTTGGTCCGATGGGAAATACATGTTTCAAGGAGAAACGTAATCCCACAATGTGGATCCTTCCTCTATCTACATTTCTTGAGCTATACTACTCACAAAATATGACGCTGCTCGCTGCGTCGCTCTTGTCTAGTTATACTTACTCGTCGTGTCGTAAAAGTAAGTCGCATGTTGTAGGAGGTACCTAAAAATGTAATCATTTTTTTATTACTTTGTTTTCTCCAGCAAGGAGCTCCTCGTCTAGCAACCGGTCCAATGGCAACAAGTGAACGCCACCTGCCTCTCAGTAGTCCACCAGAAGATGATGATGAGTCAGTGTCACTAGTGACGAGCGAGAGTTTAGGGAGTCTAGTGTGTATTAGTGGGGCTCAAGTCGGGATTTTGAGGTACTTTGGGGAAACGCATTTCGAGGCGGGCTTGTGGTGCGGGGTGGAGTGTGACGGGGCAGTGGGGAAGAACGATGGGAGTGTTATGGGGGTTCGTTACTTTACCTGTAAGGAAAAATACGGGATATTTGCCCCTCTCTCGAAAGTTACTCTAGTGGAGCCTTCGAGCTCACTGCAGCCGCCACCGCCCAGGTCAGAGAGACCAAACTCAGGAACACCAAAAGAGCCTGGAACATTAGCAGTAGGTGTACAGCAGCCTCCAGATCTAGGCAGACCAAAGACTTTACCAACGCGTACAAATATCACCAGCAAGCCTCATCAACTTCCGGAGTGTGCCGCCCCGGTAGCTCCGGCCACTACCCCGGTCACAGCAGAAGACAACTTTCTGGCGTCCCTGGGCGTGAAAAGGATTAAGAAGGAGACGAAGCGCGGAAAGGATGGGCACCGCGTTAATACCCAGCTGAAGAAAAAGAGGAAGCTGGACTCGAGCCAGAAGCCAACTTGGACTGGATCCGCTAACAACCTGTCAACGCCAAAGTCGTCCTGTCCTCAGTCGGAAATCATGTCGCACAACGTTGACCTTCCCAATTTGTTGAGTGTCAAACTGAAAGATGAGATTTTAGAAGCAGGGTATATTCACAGTCCGCTATATTCACCGCCAGCAACTTACAAAGAAGCATTTCCCTCCCGACTGCCCTCGTCCTCAACTCCATCCTGTCCGAGCGATAGAGTGGCTTTATCCAGAGTGGAAAGGGAAAGGTTTCGTTTGAAAAAGTGTACGAATTATGACTCCACGCCGAAAACTATATATTTAAACGACCCGGAGGTAGAGTCTGGGGAAGGGGAGGAGAAAGGGGGCTGTGATCGCCAGTGGACCACCCCTGGTTCGACTAAATCATCAGCATCATCATCATCGCGTGGTGTAGCTCAGGCACAAAACTTACCTGCTGGGTTTCAACTCCCGTCCCCGCTAATAGACGGCGGAGAAGAAGAGTCTGCGGTGTCCCCAGTCAGTTCGACAAAAGAGGATCCGGACATAATCAATCTTGACTCATTCCCAGCCAAGCGACCCAGTTCAATCAGCCTATTTCCTGGGTTTTCGTCGGAGGAGTCGTCGGAGCAAGGGTTATTTGGAGTGTCAACCCCAGAATTAATTGGAGGTGATGGGACATCTCTCGCATTATCCATTCCAACCAGCTGCTGCAGCTCGCCGGAAGCTTTAGACAACGAATCCAGCTTAGGACTCCTCACCCCGAGTCACTTGCAGGACTGCTGGAATTCAAATACGAATGACGAGGATCTCTACCAGCATCTTCGCAGCCCTTCCGTTGATGACCTGGAAGAGTTTGAGGAAGAGGATAAAACGGTAGATCAAGACCTCTCAGAGCAGGCAGGAAAAACACCGGATAACTTTCGTGTCATGAGCAGCAGCTTGACGGGCCCTTTAGTGGTCAATGAAAATGACGGGTTGAGCTGCTCCGCAGTGCACCCAATGCACCACAGCTTACACGAGGGAATAGTCAGGCTACAAGGGAAAGTGAAGAGGGATCAAACGTACACCCAACTCCCCACCGTGCCCAACATCAATCAGCAGCAAATGCCCCATCACCTCCACCACCACCACCACCACTCCTCCTACCAAAACCCACAACACAGTCACCATCATCATCACGTTCCGCTCAGCTTTCGGGGAAGTGGGAGTGGAAGCGGAAGTGGATACTGTGCAAGTGACCCATTTACCGATTCGGACTTCAATACGGAAAGTGAGGCGGATCATGATCATGACGAGTGCACCAGCTCGACGGGCGGTGGGATGCATATCAATCCCAGCTTGAAGAACCGGAGCGCGAGAGTGATCGACGGAGCTCTGTACCATCACGGGAGCTCGTCCCTCCACCACCACCACCTACTCCACAGGCAGGAGAACGGGGACAACGTTGGCAAATCCATTGACATGATTTCATCCTCCATTTCGGTCTCTGCATCCTCAACATCCGCATCTGCCTGTGCATCCGAAATGGAGTCTAGTGGCTTTTACTCGGATGCATCTGAAAGGAATCCGTCGGGAGGATCTGTAATGTCGGAAAGTGATGGTTATAGGTCTTCCCGTCATTTGTCAAAATCATCCAGCGACTGTGATGACTCTGTCGCGCTGAACGTGGGAGTGAAAATGATTCCATTGAAGCCGTTGACTCAATCAGAGGACTCGGTGGTGGGCTACTCGAGGGACAAGGGATTTGTGGAAATTTTGTCGGCAAGCTCGATCTACGATGACATGAATAGTTTTGATATTCCCTCGGATAGTACCTTCGGTCTGGAAGAGAGTCTCCAGTCGGAAGACACACAGCGGTCCATCCATCTCGCCGCGGTGCACGAAACCGAGAAGAAGATGGCAATTGTGAAAACGAGCCCGCCTACCGTGGAATACCAAGCGGAGCGTGAGCAGAATAATGATGATGCTAACGAGGATCAGCGCGTTCCAAGTGTGACCTTGCCGAGGGAAGGGTTGGACTGCGAGGCAATGGAAATTGATGGATTCCCAGAGTACGAGATTCATCAGGACGATGATCATATTGTAGTGCAGATGAAAGTGGAGCTGGGGCATCAGGAAATGGAAACGTTGAACAATAATGGGGCCGACTATGAGTTGAAAGCAAATGAGGGAACTCTGAGTAGTTTCAGTAATGGAAGTAACAGTCCCAACAAGGATGTTCACTTGGTACCCTCTTCCTGTTCGTTAGAGCCATTTTCCACGGTAGAAAGTCGTACCATAAAGTCTCAACTAATTGGGCCCTTGCCAACACTCCCCGCCACCGGAGAGTTTAACAATGGAGAGACAGGGGGCCGGGCTGGCTCTAGTCAGCAGGAGGAGATGATGGAAGTCGAGCTGGTGGCGAAAACACCGGGTGAAATGTGTGACTCCAGTTTCCAGAAGGAGTCGCTGCGCAATGGGCCCAGTCCTCTGAGCTCCCCGTCAGCAATGAACACAACTCTGGTGGCGGCAAACGTGTCCACCCTCCACGGTAATATGTTTGAAAGTGACGGTGGAGGTGGCTTGGGGTGCATGATTCGCAGCCAAAGTGTTAATTGCATAGCTAGCTTAACCTCGTCCACCTCTTCTGCATCCACAGTGACAACCAAGAGCTGTGTCACAAGTGGAGGGCCACAAAAGAGCGTAACTAGAACTAAAAAGGCCGGAGGGAAGAGTGGCACGTCGTCGAGCAATTTAACATCCAGAAATAGAGTCACGTCCACAGAGAGCCTCCACCAGGGAGGACTAGTAGGCACTAGTGTCGGACCCACGGGTGGAACAGAGAGTAAATCAAAATCTCGAGGGAAAGGTGCACCCCGACCGGGCACAAAGGACGGAGGGAGTCAAGGCAGCAGCGGTGTCACATCCACTTGTAGTAATCCATCGACTACTGGAGTGTGTGTAACTGGTGAAACAACCACAAACGACTCTATTTCTTCATCGATTTCAGCCGCCGAACAAAGCTGCGTTGTGTCAACAACCACAACATCAGCAGCAGCAGCAGTCAGCGGAGGGAGTAGTCGTCGCTCCAGTCGTGTGTCCACCGCGAGTGGGAAAACTAGTGCTGGCAGTAGTAGCGCTCGTAAAAGTGCAGCTAGCAATGCCAGCAGTTGTGGAACATTAAAAGGGAACACCACGGCCTCCAGCATTAGTAGCACTTCAGAGTTGAGCAAGACAAGCCGGTCAAAAGCAGTGCATGGGAGCACCAGAAGTCTGGCGAGTGTGGGCCTGGCCTCGTCTGCTCCCTCTCAGTGTGGAGGAAGTAAATCAGGGCAAAGTCCTGCCTCCAAGAAGATCAACAAATGGGATGCGGTCATGTCCAAAATTGCGGAGACCAAGCATAAAACGATCAACGTGCGAGATGTAAAGTCCAAAGTGTTCAACAGTGTCAAGTCGGCAGGGGAAGGGGCGCGACCCGGAGGAGGTACTACTATCACGGCTGCTGGAAAATTGGGGAAAGGTGTGAAAAGTGCATCCCGGATTACCCTCGCCGATCGGAGTAACGAGAATGATCCCCTAGTCCCACCTGCCATTCACCTGAGACAACACCATTTCTCGTCGAGAAGCTCAACCGTGAGTGACTCCTCCTTGGATGATCAACCACACCGAGGTCCTCCACCTGTCAAGCACCGTAAGTCATAAAAGTTCTTTGAAATTCCAAAAGTTTATGGTATATATTTCTGTAATGACTTCCTCAAAGTGTTCAAAAACTGTACGCAAAATTGCACTCCCTTCATACACATTCAGCAATAAAACAAGCTCCTCCAACTTTTCGACTTGATGATAATGTGCTCCCCCCTCCTTCTTCCCTGCTTTTTTGCGTGGGCTTCTCTCAGCTGAAAACGTGAAAGCAGGCAGGCAGGGAATAATAATACGAAGCAGAAGAAGAAGAAAAGCATTCAAGCAGGGAATTACTTTAGTTATGCACCTTCCTCCCCAGCATGCTAAACACTTGAGGTGGTGAGTTGTATGCCAACCAACCAGTTCGACCCTACCTACCTACTCATTTTTATCTCCAAAAATGTTTTTATGTCCCTTTTTTATTCGTATATAGTCTTTATGCCAAAAATCGGAAGTACCTTGTAGTAGTCGACGACGAACCAGCTCTCGTTTTGCATTTCAACGACTTGTGTCTCCAGCATGCCAGCCAGCATGTGTGTACGTACTTATGTACGTGTGTACCTACCTGTCTCAAGCAAAATAATTATTGCCTCGCCAATATCCCCTTGTATTCAGTCATCCTCCATGGGTTTCCTTCCCTCCAATTGGAAGTGTGCATGATTCAGGGAGGATAATATTATGATGATGATTACGGAACCGGACTTTTATTTCTTTTTCCTACACATTTTTTTTCCTGTGAGCATATTTACACATTGGATTTTGCAAGCTGGCCATTTTTGCACACACACAGAATTTCCACTTGAGCTATTTTTTATTTCTCAACAAAAAAACAAGCTGAGAAAATCTGCCGTAAAGTCTGCCCTTTTATCAGTGTCCACACATTGTTTCCAAAATGCTCCATAAAAATGTCAAGTGAAATTGGGTGTGCATCGCGGATATCTTTATCCGAACCACCATCATCTTACTAAACCCGATAGCGTGCTGCTATCGCTATCCTGCCTGCACACATGGTGTCGTTGCAATAATAATGCCCACATGGACTAAAACTGGAGGTAAAAACTGGGGAAATACACTTAAATACGTTAGGTATATATTTTTTTCTGTCTTCGGGCCCATAAGTATCGAACTAGAAAAGAGGAATGATGAATAATCAATGGGCTCAATGGATTCATTGGCTTTTTAGCTAAAGGAGGACGGGCAGCAGCAGTGAGCAGTGCAGGTTAAGACAGGTTGCTTGCACGTCACAACTTACTTACGATTAGTTAGGCTCCGGCTCCGGCTCTGGAGTGTAATGCTCCATATAAATTCCGCCGATAGTCTCGCAGTTGGGCAGTGTGTGTGTGTGAAAGGAGCACGCTTCTAATTTTCGTGAAAGGACGACGACGACGACGACGCTCCACCATGTCACTTTGTGTAGTAGCCAGGACGCTGCGCTGCTGCTAAAATGCATTACTTTTGCAGTTAATAATATTGGGTGGATATGGAAATTGTATTAACAGCCTTTTTTCTCTCTCTTTCTCTGGGGCTACATAAAGTCTAATCAATATTGTCAGCTAATGTGTCATAAGACGTGCAGGCTTTTACCTCACTTTCTCGCTTCCACCCAAACTCGTCATATATCTTCTCCCGAGGAGGACAAAGTATATTATTGTGCTTCGTATATCATACATAATCTAGAATTCTGCTGGTGGAGCCACTTTAATCCACTTTATATGTCCTTTCTTACTTACCCCCTTCAGACCAAGTAGCAGCAGCAAGTGTAGTGACACTCGAGCCAATTATTTTCGGAGAAAGTGTGCACAAAGAGTATGAAATAAAGGGGAAGGGGGATATTAGTGCTTTTAAATCTGAAAAATATGGAAAAAGTGCATCTCTAGCAAGTGTGAAGATTTTTCCATTTCCCTATAATTAATTTTGTGAACTGGAGTGCTAGTGGGGAGTGTTAAAGTAGTAGAGATTAATTAAAATTATATTTCCAAGCTAAAAGGTTCCCTCCTGGAGTTATCCATCCCTTGGGTATGTCATTTTGTATATAATCGTACACGCTAGATATATGCAATACTAAAAGTTTTGCATAATTTTCCAACTTTTCGCGAGGCCTTAAAAGTCCCTCCAGCATCCTCCAACGTAGTAGCAAGCATAATTTTCTCTCAAAAGTGTTCCAGTTCCTTCCATTTTCCAGTTCACTCCTCCCGTGAATATAAAGTTCAATGAATCCATTTGAACCACCCACGAAGGGCTGGCTTGAATTACATATCCGGAAATTTGACTCCGATTTTTGCAAAAACAAAATCAATAACTGTTTTTTTTCCTCATGCTGTTTCGCTGTTCAGGAAAAACTCTGTTTCCTCTTAAAATAGGAATAATACAAACAGTTTTAGCGAGTATATTGGCCCTCAGTCGCACGCAGTACAACAGGAGCAAAGCAACATACTAATCGATAAAATTGTTTATAGGCAAATACGTCAAATGTGAAAAAAAATCAATGTTAACGTAAATCGATTCTTTCACTTTTATTACCTCCTCATTGTCATTTATCATTGGCAGTTCGTTCGTGTCTTCCCTATCCTTCACTTTTTTCGCCAAAAAGATAAATGTCTGCGTGCACTTTATTCCACCCGGTTTTGCAGAGAGGAAATTGGTATAATATGCTCTCATGTGTAACGAGCCTCTATAGTTCATTCCCTCCATAACCTTGGCTTATGTATGGCTGTTCCAGTCCGGCTCTTCGGCTCAACCGGGTTTTCCCCATCGCAAATCGCAACCCACATGCTTTTAGATAATACACCAAAAAAACCCTTTGAATTATAGTCTCTCTGAAAAAATAGAATGGATTATCCTCTTTAGAATTTACATGCACTCGGATTTTCCTTCCGACATGCCTGCTTTTGATTACTCTAAATTTTGCTTGTTCTCGTGCTCGAAACTTTTGGAAGTCGGAACACACACGTAATGAACTCTAAAAAGGAGTCCATCCATATACACTTTCCTGCAAGTACATTACATATTATATGCATTATTAAATGTGCCCTTCACTCACTGGCACGCAACCCCAAAAGCAGCAGCCTACAATTTTGCTTCTTTTAAAACCTCTCCGAAAAGCGGTGCGGTGGTGGCGGTTCGATGTAGCCTAGCTTCAACTCTGTGTGTCAGCATGGTGTTATTATTATTATTTTTCAAGAGAGAGCACTTTTCCCTCTTTGTACTTTCCATGCATCGTCATATTTCTTCCAGGTCATAATATATTCCAGAGACTGGATATAACTGTGTCATAACATGAGACTCCAGTTGGGATAAATAGGCTGCTTTCGTAAGAAAAACAAAAATATATTATTTTCTCGGTGGTGGGGGTATGCGAAAAGAGAAACTATATACATATATCTGACTATATAGATCACTCCCCTCCATTGTCGACCCTCCACTGAATTATAATTAACGCTGAAAATGTAGTTAGGTATAGCACACACCGGAAAACAGTCTCTACATTCTCTTATACTCGGTGCTGCCGCTCCACAACAACTGCTACCGCTGCCCTCAGGGACTTGGCTCTTTGGCCGAAGAAATGTATTTAAAAAGAAAAACGTATCGTACTTCCATACCGGTGTAAAGAAAAAAAAACTTTTGGTCGGTTGTGTAAACGAATCATGTGTTTACTCGGTTAGAATAACAATTTTTCTTGGAGTAACACTCCGTTTATGAGCTACACACACAATGTATTCATTTTTATAAACAAGGGAAGAAGAAAGCCGGAAAATGGTTTCGGAGCCAGCCAGCCAGCCAGCCAGCTAGACTTGTTTTTTCTATAAGATTTTTGCCCCTAAAATAATAAGTATAATAGGGATTTCTTAACTGTTTTTCGGATAAAATAAAGAGCCTTTTTCGCACAAGAAAGAAAAAACAAGAGTCCGAACCGTATTGCAAGTGAAACTATAGGTAGCAGGGCAGGGGGAATAGATAACCAGGGTTTTTTCTATACATAAGTCATCCGTTACATGGTTGAATACGCCCTGTTTTCTTGTCAGAAGTGCATTATCTCACCCGTTCGTCATTCCCCCTTTGGTATGCTATTTGTCTAGTGAACATCCTCGTATGTCAGCACTTCGTAAAAGTTGAGAAAATAAAAGTGAGCATATACTTATACATATAAATATATAGTCTTTCCTCCTCCTGGAGTTTCCTTTTCCATATAAAAGTATTCATTCCGTCTTGCTGGAAAATTCAGGAGTGAGCATAATCTAGGAGGTTGGTCCCCCGAGACATGTTTCGAGAGAGAGAGAGAAAAAAAAAAGTGAATCTATGACTTTTTCATGGGGATCTTGGCTCTTACGCCTGGGATAATGTAGGTCGAGCAGAAAACCCGTAATGTAGTTAGAGGAGGACGGGTGTGGTGCATTCTGGGGGTTTCCTCCGGGTTTCCTTTTCTCATGACATGTTTGCATTATTGAAACGAGTAGTTAGAATGATTATTGAATGAGACGGGAAAAAGGGAATATAGATGACTGCTTTCATCTCCCGAAATGAATGTTTTCCTTGTCGTATCCATCTTTTAAATCTCCTCTGTTGTACTATACTACTACTCCGTTGCGTTGTCAAACGTGATGAAAGAGCACTCTGCCCTGATATTTCCCATAATTTGTTTTGCTGGATGTTTCCAGGAGTGAAAAAGGATGCTCCTATAAATCGGCGTCAGATCAGTGATCTGTCATCCGCGTCAGATTACTCAGCAACCCAGAGTCAGCACAGTAGTCAGCCACCTAGTACCCATTCTACAATGACAACCGGGGGTACGCGCCGGGCCGGGCGGACAAATACAACTAATAATAATAATAATAATAATAATAATAATAGTACGGCGACAACCAACGGGACCAAAAGTTCCTCCAGTGGAAACACCGCCACAACAACCAAATCCTCAGGGACCAAAGGTGCTCAAACCTGTGACGCTAAGAAAAAGATTGCCTCAAGTGGGCCTACAATAAGTGGAAGAGGTGAGTCAGTCAGTCATTCAGTCAGGGAGAGATGACGTCACGAAGCGATTTCTTTCTCTAAATACCATTAAGTCGCGAAGTTGAGTTCAATTCAAGCACAATAAAAACTATAAAAATGTAACTCACGCTGTAACATTCCCACTTACTGTTATTCCAGGCGTAACAACAAAATCTAAAGTTGGATCATCGACCGTGTCATCCCAGAATGATCCGTCAACCAAATCACATCCGGCTGTCAAGCCTTTACGAGGTAAGCCCAGTTTTTTGTATTCTTCTCCTTCTTTTTTTAATCTTGTTCCACTCACTCCGTTCCAAACAGCTATTCTTTTTATTTCGTGAAAAAAAAATTGCTTAGTAAACATAAGACATATTGAAGAGCCAAGAGATTTCTTACGTAGATTTTTACCTATACACTCACACATCTCAACTGCCAAAGCATTTTAGTCCTCTGATCCATCCCCCAGCTCGCATTTCAATCGAGCCTACTACCGAACTACATAACATAACTACATGAAAATATATAATATATAAGAAAATTCGAATCGTAACGCTACACTTGCTCCTATTTTTATCAGTCTTCTTTATCTCGTTGCGAGTCAAATGGGGAAGCGTTCCCTCGAGGAAGAATACCATCGACAATTGTACGGCAAAGGTAGAGTGAACATTGCAAAAAAGGAAGTAGAGAGAGGATGAAGATTTTTTTTTATAAAAAAGTACGAATTACAGTAATTTTTTTTCTCTCACTTGTTTCATGCATACTAACATAATAAGTTTCGACTTTTGGTCAGTTTCACCGAGAAAAATATAATAATATATCCAACTTGATGTTGATAATATATTATATGCTCCTTGCGCTCACATTATGTATATGTTTTATCTTTTCTATACAGTTTTTCTCCCCTTCGTTTTTTTAAATAAAATATGGCAAAAGTGCATTCTCATGGCATGACGACGAGTGTAAAAAGCAGCACAATTTGAGACGTGCATGTCTCAATTCATTCAAAAAACACGATGAGAAATTAGTTTTCCTGGCTGGTTTGCAAGAGTAAATTGAGTTTATGATTGGTCATACATCATCTACACAGTCAGCAAAACATTCTCATTTTTGGCATTGGCATTACCTATTATACCTAAATGTGCAATGTATAATATGTGTTCTTGTTGCATTTAATTTTTTTTTATATTAATCTGTACGTCGTGTTTCGTCATTTTGTACAGTTTTCAAACCAGCTACCAAATTACGTTTCTTGATAGAATCGCTGGCGATTATTTAAGTGCAAAGTGCATTCCTAGTTTAAAAAAATAATCTGACGCGTAATTAATGAGGAAGAGGGACGTGACCATGTGATTTTGAATTTAAAAAAATATTTACTTTGTTTTAACAGTTGTTATACCAGCAGCGCAGCAGTCAATTTAGTCTAGGATAATTGAGGCAGTGGTCAGACAGAGTGGCGAGGGATACATAAAAGTGAAATTAGCAAACAAAATAATATCCTTTTGCCACTTTGCTATATAACATATTATAGCAGCTCTCTCGAGAGCTAGCTCCCCGTCCCTCTTTGATTGTTGCACAAGCTAAACTAACTTTGCCTAAACATTGTCATCCTTTGTTTCTCTGAAAATTGTAACTCCTTTTCGAGCGTTTCCTTTACCTTGTTAGTGATTCCAGTCAGGCGTGGACACGAAATCAATCCTTTTTTTGTGTGTGCCTTTTTGCTAGAGAAAGAGATGACCATATTGAATAGGTGCGGCACCGCAGACAAAGTCTCCCTCTAAATGAGTTAAGTGGTGGTGGCCACACGACGACGACGCTATGCGAAGGATAATAATATAAAAGTGGTCAATGAAAACTCCACTGACCAACTGTTTTGCAAATGGTTTGCTGAAAACAATACCACCACCCCACTCCTGCTCCTGCTGTGACTATCCAGCAAGTCACAGAGTCACAGTTGGAAAAATGGGATGTTTGTCAATTGATTGACAGTCCTGTTAAACATAGTGACATTATTAAAATGAGATTTTTCAAGTTGGCTGCAATCATTTAATAATGTATTCCGCATTGACAATGTGCATTTAGCTGGTTCTCAACTCAACAGAAGAGCCCTTTTTTACTCAATATCATCAACATCAGGAGAGGAGAAGAGAGTCAGCAGCAGTAGCTTCCAAAAGAAATATGTCTTAAGTGTCTTTTGTCATGTCATCATCGTATACATACGGTGTGCAACTATGTAGGTATATATGTTTATTAAAATGAGCCACGATGAATGAATGGCATGGCAAAGGTTGAAGTTGAAATGTTGACAATGATCATCACATCCATATCCCCTCTTCTGATACATACAATATACAACAATAAAATGCTATATAACGCTCTAATCGGAATAATAAATTGGATACACACCACCACCACATTTAATATTATTAGCGTCTCATTATTATTCATCATACGTAACACATCAATTTTGATTTCATTATTTTTTTTCTGCTTTGTTTACATCTCTCTACCATGAAGAAAGGGATACACAGGCACATGGGGGTTTTTTTTCTGTGCCTTCCACATTATTCAATTCAGCGTCAGAGAGAGAGGGAGAGAGAGAGAGAATAATTCTGAGATTTTTTAAATGTCTGGTAGTCACTCACTTTAACATACAATGAAGAAACAGGGTTGTCGCTTCGTCTCCCAACTTCCAATATATTAATTCAAAATGTTTTTTAACGCTATAGACTCCCTCTCTCTCTATAACTTCCCCATGCATGCAGTTCAGTCTCAATTTTTTCCAACGTGATAAATTAATAATGTTATGCAATCCGACCAGAGAGAACAACAGTCTGTGTATTCATATGGTAACTGGGCACTAACCGAACAGATTTAATGTGTGTACAGATGTTGAAAATTGATATAAGGTCTTCGTCGTCGTTCCACATGGCTCTTCACTTGTTCGACGAATATAGCAAAACTTCTGCATGAGGATGAATCTTCATATATTGATACGCCACGCAGGGCTGCACGCGCACATAGAAATTCAACTCTATATTCTAAAAAGTCTTCTTCATTGACAGGCTATTTTACTACTCTGAATAAATAATATAGTGGCTGCTGTTTGCGCACAGATTATGTTGTAAAAGACTATATAATATCTACATGAAAGTAAACAGAGCTCATTGCCATTCTGGCGTGTTGTGGTCTCAAACAAAACTCTGTAAATAGCAGAGTATATATATGGTTTTCATTCAGCACGGAAAACTGCTCTGTGATTTCAAAATGCTGTTACAGACGGTGGTAAAAGAGTCCCTAGCTTCGCTAATTTAACGGCGTGAAGGAAAAACTGAAAGTATAATATTTGTCTTAAGTGAGTGGTTCCCCAAAATTGAGCTGGTGGTGGTGCTGGTGGTGGTGGATGCAGGCTGCACATAGGACTCCTCTATGTCTATAATTCCTATTCTTCTGATATGATGAGTTATGCAGATAGATCACCACCTGAATGTTAAATAGAAAGAGGTAACCTTGCAAGGAGCTGCTGAGAATCAGGTAGACAAGGAGGAGGGAGGTGAGCTGCATGAATGTGTGTAAAGCACACGGGAGAAATACGACGACGAGCAAATAAGTATACGAAATCTGGGTGATAATAGGAAAATATGGAAGATCACATCTCTCTCTCTCTCTCTCTCTCTCTCCCTATCGCATTTTATCTTTTATGTTAAAGAGGCTCCCAACCAAACAGTGAAGAATCGTTAAACTTATAATACTACTACTACCTACATCATGATAATGGATAGCAGCTCTCTAGCTGTATTATAGACTGCTGCAGTTCAAAATATAATGGTGCTAGATTAAAAATATGGTTTTGGTTGCCGAGAATGTAACACGTAGTGCAGTTAGCAGAGAGAGAGAGAGATTCAGAGGGGAGATAAGAGGGAATAACGTAACCTGGCTGCACACTTATCACTCATTGGTAACCACGAGCATGTAGTGACGAGACGAGAGGAATCCTATATAATATACATATTTTGTTGAAGGTGTAGAGAACTTGGTAGCATCCGGCCTACGCATGTTGTAATATTATAGTATTCTGGTTTTCTGATGTAAATTTTACGAATTGCTGAATTCAGTGTTTCCATTGAGGCTCGTGTGAGTGCTGGTGAGTGAGAGAAGACGAAAAAGTTTCGTAATTGAATAATCACTAGGGTCTCTAATGGACTAATTGCAGCTGTTAGACGAAAGGGGTAAAAAGTCTGTGAAAAGTTTCCTCTTCTCTGAGCAGAAGAGGTTTCCGCCGCCTGGGAATTATCGGAACGAAGGGAACATGGTGGGTACATTTTTAAAAGCAAATAATAGTATTCCTTCGTGGTAACAACGTGGCACGGTGGTGGTGGAGGGATATTTTGCATGGAAAAAATTACATGGTGGTTCTTTGAATTGCGCAACCGTGTCCAACTCAATAATAATAATAAGGATGGCGAAGGAAGGTTCTTATTCTTCTACTCGCTGTTGTTAAGTGGTTGTGGCGTGTGGCACGTGGGGATTGATGTTTTAAAAAGTTTTCCTTGTTGATTTGTATTGATGAGTGATTTGAAAGTGAGAAAGGAGGTGGTGGTAAAAAGTGAAGCATGCCACCTGGCCTTCGGGTTCCGCTGTGATTCTCCCGACCAACTCCCATGCAGAAAAATCAACAAGTGTTTTCCTAACCAAGTGTAGCAAGCTGATAGCATGTGATATAGTGATAGCGAATAGTACCTTTCTGCGAATTATATACATGTATCGTACAAACAAGCAGTATAATTTTCCATAAAATCCAGGTTAGAGGGTGTGTGCAAACTGAATTGGGGGATTTCCTTTTAACTTGATTTATCCTTTACAACAAGCTGGCACAGAAAGCCTTAGTGCTGTTGTGATCCCACATTAATGATGCGACGGAGAGGAAAGCACTATCAGGCTGTGAGCCTAGAAAGCATTTTGCCGTATGATGAGTACCTCCGTGGATTTACACAAGTTGGGATTTCTCATTTTGGTAAGATGAAAAATGTATAACATGTAAAAAAGAGCTGGGTGCCATTTATCTCTCGCCTTTGCTGCTCACATTTTTGTAGTTTTGTACCGGTTGATCACGTCATAAGGTGTATGGTGCATGTCATCACTCCTGCTCCTCCGTCCACATCCTCAAAGCGAGAGGATTTTAATAATAAGTGAAGTAGGAAAAAACATGTGGGCACGTGAACATCCCTGAGCATGAGCATAATGGTTTTCAAGAGATGATTAATGAGGAAAAAATCTTTGTCGTTGTCAATGACTGTTTTCTTCAACTGTTTATAATAACGTCATTTGTGGCCAATTCATATAAATATTATGAATCGCAAATAAGTAATAATAATACATAATAAAAAAGGAGAGTCGAGAGAGAAAATCATGTAAAGGTAACAAGTCAAACAACGACGACGTTTCATATTATGCCTTGTCTGGTATGTGCACTACGTAGGTGTAGGTTAGTAGTGTGTAATTGTGTGGTCATCCACTTATCCCTTTTGAACCGTTGTCATCATCCCATCATAATCTTAATTAATTTGAGTGATAGCCATATGTTTCACCTTTGGCTAATGACGACGTGATCCACTTTTGAGCAGGAAAACTACCACTACTATACTGATATCAATCTGCTGTGACGCTGTGAGTAAGTGAGTACTGACGACAATGACGAAGTGAGTAAGTACCCTTACCATTCTTGCGGACTATTGACTCGAGCTAATTTCCCTCTTGACAATTTTCTCAGCGCAACTTTAACCTCTAAACAATTGATTTGGTCGTCGAAATCCGGTGTAATAAATCATGTCATAGATGACGATCCCATTGTGTCCGTTTTCCCTTTCATCCTTTTTATCCCTTTGAATGGACACACTCCCTGTGCGTGTGTGGGACGTTCCTAAGTAAACAGCGGCGAAATAAATTATATATAATTTTTGCATATTAGACGTTCCAAATCAAACGGAAGGAGAGTCGGGCTATTATTTGCATTTAAGTCGAACACGCTAGCCTTCTTTACTTCCCATTAGATCCGTGGTTTCATGGAGCAACTCTCCTGATTAGGACACTCCTGATTACTTGATCTCCCATAAATCTTTCATAATGAAAAGCAATCGTGCGTAGTAGTCGTCGAGTCGTCTCATGTATTGACACCAACAACATCTCCTCTTCTCCATGAACTGTGTTTATGGGATTAGAATATTTTTTTAAGTGGTAGCGTGGGAAGATGTTTTCATTCTGCGAAGAAACATGGAAAAAATCACTTTGCATAACGTGTCGAATACGTGATGAGGGCCTACAATGTTTGGATTATATGACGTTGTCCACGCTTCTCCAAAAAATAAAAGTGAATCTTTTGTGACACATGGCTGAGGAGGGTTGGGTGATGTTGATGGGTGAGTCGCCTAGTCGTCTTTGGGAGAAAATCCTGATTATGAAATGTACACTTTTCTGATCAACCCAGCCAGAGACTTGACTTGAGTCGTTCGTTGATGATGACTCCATTATTATTATTACCAAATAGAAAGAGTGACACCCAGGCACACTACGGGCTGGCTGGAGTTTTGCCCTGACATGCAAAGTCAAATAATACAATGCAAAAAAACAGCATAAAAAATGGTGACGTGAATGCAAAAAAAAATGTGATCACGATCTGATACTACTTACTTTATGGCATGGTAATTCTCCAGAGAAATTATGGCCAGCTACTACTCTTTTTATAACTTCATTTTACTCCCAAGTGCTGCAATCAAACTCCAAGAAGATCATGATGGGGTGTATAATATAGCTTCTCCATTCCCTTTATAGATGTTTCCCCAGGAATTTTTATAGACTCCATTTAAAACGTTTTTAGCTCCTCAACACACCTCCCTGAAAAGTAGGATTTTGTGCAACGCAGTAATTGCCAAGCAATAAAAACAACTTTTAAACGTTAAATTTCTGCAGGTTGTACAACAATCTCTTTAGCGTTTAGCGGCTTTTACCTCCTCTCCATGATCTTTTTTAGTAATATTGCTGATTGCGTCTCCTTATATTTCTTTTATGGAGGAGGACCTTGAAAAACACATTATTTTTCCCCAAGTGTGTTTGTCCACAGGTTTAATTTGTAAGGTAAAGGTTAAATCGGAATTGTTTTTTTACTTGAAAATATGTATTTGCATACATATGAGCGTAATCGTATAATTCGTACAATAAGGATCTTTTATTATTTGTTTGCAAATCGTCTTTATGGGACGCACATACGCACTTATGGTATATCTGACTGACTGAGGCATATATAAGCTGAGCTGATCAACTAATTTCAATTACCTATACCTCTATACTCCATCTCCATACTCCACTCTACGCGTTCTACTCTGTTTTTCTTGATGAAGGTAATATTTGTTAGTGGGTGGATAGTGGAAATAATAAATGCATATAAAGATGGAGGAGTAGTCAGTCGTCCGTCGTATCCTCTTATCCCATATATCTCCTTTTTTTAAAACATGGATGGACATCTCAAACTGCCTATAAGGAATATATCGTGAAGACGAAGTTTTTTTTTTCTTTCTTTCGAAAAGACAGACACGCCAAAAAATGCGACGCACATCACATGTGTGAGCTGAGCTTCACTGATTTGTTAAAGGTTGATTTTTTTTTGGTTTCTAATTCTACCATATAGGAGGTGAAACAATAGCTTTACAACAAAATATTGTGTTGTAAATACAGCCACCACAATGGTCACTTTTTAGGCATTGTGTGTTAAAGAGTTTTGTAAAGATTTGTTACACATTTGCTTGCCTTCATGTCCATCGACGAGAATATATATCTACTTAGCTTACACTTTTAGAAGTAAAAAAAACGTGTATCTACATGTGTTTACGCCATGCGACCATATAGTCCACTTTGCGGATGGGCCATTTGGCGTAGCCGTCGTCGTGGGTAATGGATATCACGAGAATTCCATGATGATCATGTTTTGTTGTTTGTAGGCTCACTTTCTGTGACTCTTTTTGGTCTTGGATGAAAATCCTCTTTGACATGTTGGCTTTGCTCTAGTCACTGATTTTACCTCGATCTAAACACATATTATGACGGTTGTTGTGCCAGTGGTGGTTGTCAGTTGTAGAGAGCCATTTTTCTCCTCTCATTTTGTAAAATGAGGATCTAGGAATACTTGGGAGTGTCAAATAGGGATTATTTGGAGAGTGGTAGTGCCTAAAAGAAACTGTTATATTGCAGTTTGGATTTGGACTTGTAGCAGTGCGTGTGTGTCATTAGTTTCAAAAAACAAAGTTTGTGGTGATCAAGACGGGTTTTTGTTTTCTTCGCAACTGACCTAAAGCAACAGAGAGGGGGAAATTAGTAGCTAATTAGTTGAAGTATTCTGGTTTCTTTGTGTGATTGCCGGTGGAGCATTGTCGTGAATAATGCATTTCTCGTGCCATTTTCAGAATTTCACTTTTCTCAATTTTTGGACGTATTTCTTTAAAGGTAAGAAGACTCTTTTCGATAACTTAGGATTTGCTAGGATTGTTTGTGCTAATTATTAGCTCGCTGCGTACTATATGCGAGCTTATGATTTACCCTTGGCCGTCTGTCCGTCTGTCCGTCCGTCTGTAACGCTATTAAATTGCGTACTTAAAGTGTTCTAGCACCAGTCGTTCGCCCGTTATGGGCAGGTGCATTTTTTCGGTTTTTGCCCTACGAGTTAGAACACCTTAGGCGTGTAAATATGTGCAAATTCAGGGATTTTTGCGTTC
>JAANSN010001939.1:0-28113 GCA_036850665.1 Dicranocentrus wangi | reverse complement strand
AAATCCTTCCCTCCTGTCCCAAAATTTTTGTCCCAAAGTTTTGGATCTCGCGGCAGGTTTCTACCTTCAGAGAGCTAACTAATAAGTTTTTTTTAGGAAAACCAATCCAGGGTCATTATCCACGATAAAACGTGCCGAATCAGCTATTTCATTGCTTCCATCCGTGTTCCTCCTTTAACATCCATCCGAACAAGTGGAGTTATTACGTAATAAACCATAAAACTCTATTCTACTATTCTCCAAGGGATAATGCGTGCTAATGGGAAATGGCTTGATTAGCCGGACACTCAATGAATTTTTCTGATATTCCTTTCCCCGTGGAATTCTTCCTCTTTCTTGAGTGCACCCAGTCAGCATCACAAAGGGGAAAAAGACAAAAATCTCGCTGAGCACCGTAACGAAAAAAGAAGGAAGACAAATTAACTTTAATTTCTTGCTCTACACAATGTTGCTGAGCTTGGAATTCCTATTCCCACATGGAGACGAGTAAGGTAAGCCAACATCAGTTTTTTGTTTGCTTGCCGATGAAGCACACAAAGGGAACTATGTCGATGAGAAACATATAAAGCATACAGCCCCAAGCACCCAGGCGTCCTCAATGATTCCTTTGCTTAAACCTAGTTAGCCTTAACAAGTATACTAACAATAAGAGCTCTCATATGAAATATGGATTATCTGGTAGTGATGAAAGGAAGAAGGAACAGCGGACATTAAACAAATTACTCGCCGAGGGGAATCCGCAGAAAAAAAGAATGGGTCAGTGGGGTGGCCTATGAAATGTTCCAGCTTTTGTCCACAATAACAGAGTCATCTGCAAATTACGAGTCTATTATGAACACAGCTGCAGTTTTCTCCCACTTTAAAAAAAGAAAGTCGTTTACCTCATTGAACAATGGACAATGTGGACGTTCAAGACAAAAAAATGTGCCATGTGGTTTCCCATCCGACTCTTTTAAAGAAAAGACACCCTCTTCGTTATTTTTTTAGTCGGATAATTCCCATTCCAAAAGAGTTTCCTTTTGTTATGAATGCGGAATAAGAATCGGAAGAAATGGGCTTCCTCAACTCATTACTGTTTTTGATGGCAGCTTTAAAATATAATTGTGCAGTTGTGAGGTAGTACACTGCGTAACGCGCTATCACTACCAACACAATGTGTGTGTGGGTGTGAGGGCAGATAAGGAGGAACTCGGCATTTCCCATTTCTGGCAAGAATTGTTACGACCTAGCAGCTCAAAATCTAAAATTGTTACTTTTTATGTAGCTCAGGCATCCACACCTTTCTACTGGAAGAAGTGTGCTGGCTGAATCCCTGTGATGTCTCACCTTTTCTTGGTGATTACCACACATCCACATTCCCGGAGTAATAGTCATCGTGTCGAACTGGTGACACATACAAAGTTTATGACAATGGCAGCATATGATTATTATAAAGGAAACTCGGAATTCGGAAATTTCATAGACTTGGGACTATCTTTTAACTTTACGCTAACGATAGCCTACTGTTCCATATAAGTATTTACTACAAAATCCTATTGACTCTCACAAGGTGAACTATCGAATGATAACTTTCAAAAGTGTACGTCTTGGCGGAGCAGAAAAGTCGCGTTAAACGTGTACACACTGATATTTTTACGGGGACTCCTTATCAACTGAATACAGAGCAGTATTTCTGTCTCACTGTGTATGTAATAAATAAAATTCTGTAGATATAGTAGATAAAATTTCGTTTGTCCCAAAGTCAAATGCAAAACACATACATACTACCAGCCGGCATTCTTAGTGCTCAACTAATTGAAGTGAGACGAGCATGCAACACCTTCAATAAAATCAGTATGTTGGCTGAAGTAAGATTGATACTCTATAGGAATATTTTTCTCTATTATTGGGCCTAATACATACGCTGAAAATACGAGGATTGATTTTAGCTCGACTCCTATGCAATTTGTTGGTTTCCTTTCTTCAATAATCCATATATCACACATTATATTTATTACACATAAAAACAGAGCATATACCTAACTATAAACATGTATCTATTGTGTTCTTCCCTTTTCCGTTTATTATTATTCATGTTTTACCACTTTACCACGACTGCGAGGCAGATGGTAACCCAAAGTACGCAAATTGAAGGAAGCAGTCGTGCCCTAGAAAATTGTGAACGGAACATTTGTAAAGTATAGACCCAAAATGGATTTCTCTGACTCTGCTACTCTTTCCTTTTCCCATAAAATCTTTGCATGTGCTTAGACAAGCACTTGGAAATAGTCTGATTTACCAATAAATACGAGAAAATCGTACGGATTTACTAACTGCTGCAAACATGACTAGCTGGAGAAAGCTCGGGATTTTTTTCCTGCAAACGTCTTAAAATTCTAGGATAGGAAATTGACTAATTTTGTGAACATCGCATTTAGGAAAATCAGTTTATACGCTTTAGCGTTTAACTAGATGTGGCGTCGATTTCGCCCTTGCTTGTTCATTCATCGGAGAAATAATGGATAGCCATTCCCTCCCCGTTTTATTGCCCATTCAAATCCACATCCACGTTTCTCTCGGGTCATTTTACATAATTTTTGTGTGACTTCAACCGAAATGCGTTTAACTAGATGTGGCGTCGATTTCGCCCTTGCTTGTTCATTCATCGGAGAAATAATGGATATCCATTCCCTCCCCGTTTTATTGCCCATTCAAATCCACATCCACGTTTCTCTCGGGTCATTTTACATAATTTTTGTGTGACTTCAACCGAAAGGGGGGAAAATTCGTTCCCATTCCTTTTTTCACCAGTTTACTGTGCCGTGGCAAAATGCCAGGTTGGGCTTGGTTGTAGCAAAAAGCAAGCGAGTTATCGTAACATTTATTTTATATGTCCTACTCGTACACGCACATGGGAAATGCAAAATGTGAGTAGGTACACCTGGAAAACTCTCTGGGGTAAGAAAGGAAATAGGGTATATAATTAGGAGGTGAATTATAGAAATTCCTTATTCTTACATTTCAATATCACAGTGATTTTGCAATATTCGATTGTAATCACACTTGCTCAAGGAAATTATATGGTGCTGGCTGACCTGGGTAAAAATGTGTGTATAAAATATTTTCAAGCTATAAGTCTGTCTATAAATAAAAGTATCTCATAAAGATCATATAAGTGTTGAACCAGTATATTTTTTGTGGTTGTTTAGGTTGTTATAATACCTTCGTTAATGTAAGAAAGAAGTGGGCGTCACCCCTGGTAAGCTTCTGGTGAAAGGTTGAACTTGGACAAAAATATTTAGGACAGCCTGGCCACTCCACATGCCGAGAAATTCACGGAAACTGATGGAAATGCAGAGACAGCAGAAACAGACTGTTTTTGGGACTATTCTGGCAAAATGTAGTCCATATGAGCATGAAAGGTATATGACTACGAACGATTCATAACTTGCCAAGATCCACTCTTGGTGAACTTCTTGAGCAGTTTAATTTCACAAGGGATTATCTGTGTGTTTAGGAGTGAGGGAAAACAAACAAGTATTATATGAGCTACTATTAGACTCCTAATGCTACATTCTGGGTTCGTGTATAATGTAGTAGTAGTGCCACCCATATGGGATGCCATGTGCTTGCTAACTTCCTCGGAGACTTATTTTCCACCAACAACAAAACCATAAAAGAGGCTTAGCATGGTGTGACCAAGATTCTTATACAAGGATTAGTCACTTCTCATGAAAACTATGGGAGTGTGTGGGGTACAAAAAAAATGGTGATATATATATCCAAGCACGAGAACATTTGAGAGGAGAAACGCCAAGTGAAAAAAGGATGGGTTGGCTAGTGGTCGTTGAAAAATACAGAGCATTTCAAGTGGAATATAAAAAAATATCCAAAGTATTTCCACATCCAGAATTTTAATAGAAAAAGCGTGCTGACTACAGGTCTTGGTCTTTGTAGCTTTCCCTTCGGTAAACTCATCGTCGTCCCTTCTCACTTTTCCTTTCAGAACCGACCACAAGCACATAGATGCTTAGTAATGGAAGGAAGGCCAGCAAAGGATAAAAGTGGCAATAAAGTTTAATGGTGGTGGCGGTATAGCAAAAAGGGATTTTTTTGATATCAACATGCATATATATGGTGCTGACCACAAACAAATCTTGCAAAACAATCTCTTTCACAAAGAGAAAGAAAATAGAAGAATAAACGGAGTAACGACAATCGCTTTCGAGGACAAATAGAAATAATTTTTTATGTTGTTCGAAAAATTGACACGACACTTTAAATATCTCTGGTGGGTGTAAGCCACACGAGAGAGGAGACATATTGGGGACATGCACACACATTACGTATAAATGGTTATAGCTCGTTGGAACAAGGGCATGTTAGATTCTATCATCATGGTTTTTATGGGTTATTATCCTGTGATCATGAATTCCCGTTTATATTGAATTTCGAGGCTGCTGCGAGCTGTGATACATATCGCGTATCCACTATTACCAAATAGACTTGCACGGTTTGTTAGAGTACGTAAACAAAAAAGTTCTAATTCGATTTTATTGTTTAAATGAATCTATGCAAAGCGAAGTGGGCGTCAATCCAACAACAAAAACAAAAATGGAGGAATTCAATGGATTACCCGTTTCGGGGGAAAGGGCTTTTTTGCATCCTCAGTCGAAAGTTCCGTGTTGGGGAGTTGAGTAAAGCGTTGTTGTGGATCATTTATATATACCTAGTTTTTATTTGCCGGGTTGCATGCGAGTGAAAGTCGGAGTAGTTCAGTGAGTCTACTCTATAAACCTAGTTTTGAGAAGGAAACGTTTCAATATGCAATTACACAAAACACAAACACTTTTCGTGGTGTTGTTGTGCTGTGCGCTCCACAGAGAGAAATAGAGAGAGAGAGAGAGTGAGCGAGGCGAGGATGAAAGAGAAAGGGGATATGCATAAAAGGGTTAAATATCCCAAACGTGAGTATGCACATAGGAACCAATCATATACGCAATAAAATGTGATAAGAGAAGTCACCAGTCAAATTCCATATTTTTAACCCATTTGATGCCTTTCTCGCATGACTTGGCTCAGCCTTGGTGAAAAATGTGTCTGCAATGTACACCTATGTAGTAGAGATAAAAACGCCTCTCACTCTCCCACAAAACCGTGTTTTCCGTATGAGCCTGTGAAATATATTGGAGATTTCATGTGTTCCGCTACGCTCGGAACATTCTCAACTGTCTGTGTATAAAAGGCTATTTGGCCTTTGCCCAGGTATTACTCGGTTGTGTTGTGTACATATTTCCTAAAATGTCGATCTTGTAGCTTTTACTCCCAGGAAACATGGCATGACCAAACAGAAAACTTTGACAATAAGTCACTACGTGGTCCTTGCATCTATTTCAAATACAGGTTAGAGAGGCGGCATACCTAAAGGAGTGAGAGTGAGAAATCCCTTTTCCGGCTGGTGAGAGTCACATTCAGACTGAACCGGTTTGTCGAATTATGGCTTAAGCACAGAGGATAAACTTTTCCTTTCCATTTCACCAGCTTTCCGTGTCACACATGGATTCGTATTGTGTGATTTTGGGAGAGGAAAATTGTTTACTTTTGTTGAATATCTGGGATGTACAGGCACACGGATTGGGGAAAAAGGTTATTTCTTCCTTGAAACTGTTCTATTTTTAACGAGTTTAGCCCAGGCCACATCCATGTAGTATGTGTGACCACCATATTCCGACGGGACGACTTTGCACCCCGACCATATTCCACTCCTAGTCCAAAGTACGCAAGACTGTAGAACTAAATTAGTCGACATATGAACGAATGAACACAAAATCGACTTAATTATCTTATTTAACTTATTCTGAACCTAAGCATGGTCAAAATTACAGACAGACAGGCAGATTGGGCTCAAAGTTGTCCACTACGGGTCTATAACTCATCTTCTATCTTTAACTCATCGTTAGTGCACCTGTGGCACCATATATCTATCCTTGAAGTCCCCGGAATGATAATATATATTTTGAGGTAAAGTTCGAATATGGAGTCAAATTGGGTGGTCACTTAAAAAGTGTATTTACGTAAGACAGTATGATACAGTACTTATTAATTTAGGCTTACCATTGATCAATGTACCGCCCCGATATGGTAAAAATCTTGGACAAATTCCCCTGAGACTCGGGTAACATGTCTCCATTGACATAATCCGGTGAATCCATGTTTTGGTCAAATATTACAAATTGCAAATTTAATGCAAATTTGACAATATCACGGTTGACCAAAGATATTATATTCGTAGATAAACCACCTTAAAGTGTAGAGAAAACAACAGCTTCAGCGTTGTTTGTTTGCCGATTGGTTTAAAGTGGTCTTTGGTTTCACACCTTTTCGTCTCCTCGCCTAGAAAATTAACAAGTGTTTAACAATCCAAACAACATTGATAGATTCACCATGCAGTGTCGTGAAGTGACAATCTGCTCATTCACTTTCATCAGCAGCAGCAAGCACCAAACATATTCTCCATCAGTCTGAAAGTTTTCGCTTGTTGGTGAGGTGTACGATTTTCCTTGCAATATAGCTGGGTAGCCACAAAGTTTTATGTCTTTATGGAAGCATTATTTTGACAAAACTGTACATAAAGTTATACATACAGTGTAGCACGTACTACGCTTATCTTATCGTAAATAGTACACGTATAGTATTTTCTAAATATCTCATCTCATGTTGATACATCATAATGTTGCTGCTATATAGGTGTAGGGCATCGCATATATACACATTATAACATTGATTAACGAAAGTCGAAAATAGTCACTTGATCACGTCCTCCACAACATTGCGACCACTGTGCTACTTTGCAAGCCACAATTGTACTTGTAATTAACGTCACGACACGACCGTAATGAGTTATGACTTGTTAGTCCGCACGTTCATTTCCATTCTGAAAATCGGGAGGACTACTGTAGTTTGTTTCATCCCGGGAGAAACCGCACCATACAAACATTTTATGCATAATTCAGTTAATACAGATATCGATAATGATCCAACCAGGGGTGGCTTAGGACTTGAGAAATTTTCATGTTCAGCGTTGCCGTTGCCACAAGCTTCATCACAACTTCCCACGAAGGATTTACGTTTACCTTTGGATTCCAGAGAAGACACTGACGACGCACCACCACCATCACCAGCACTGTTCCAGCTATAAGATTTTCTCTCATTAATTTTGTTCTGTGCATTCACTCTCGTCGTTGGAGGCATGCTATCACATAGCATCATCCTCAATGTGCATGTCAATCACGGATCTCCTTTTCCCAACCACATCGTCATCATGATGACAATAATGATAAGAGTAAATGGAGAGCCTACTTGCCGAATCATCCTCGCCTTAGCACTGAACGGAGTGGAGCACGTGAAGGCTTATACAGAGAGTCCGATGATTTTCAGTGAAACTCACGTTCCCCCATTTCCCTTTGCCGCACGTTCCTCTGTCGAGCCACACAGACCTTGGCCTTTCTTCGAGGGAAGGAGGTTTGAGCTTCGGTTCCAACCAATGAGTTTAACATCTGGGATAAATCACACATAAAATATTTATGAGTGCTAGCAAAGCCAGAATACATTATTAAATTATGATCATCATCGTCATAATCATATCATGAATTTGGATATTCATTTCATGTATCATCCCTGTCCGCAAAGCAAATGTTCCTAAATGGATGATGACTTAGGACGTAATATGTCTTGATAACTATGCAAACTGCTTACGTATGTACGTTACAAGCTCATTGAAAAGGGTCACGTGAATTATTTAACAAACCTGAGACATACAATACCCTCCTAAATACGTATCATCAGTCTGCATGATATTTACTATATTGATTATAACTGTGGTTAACCACAGGATAATTATTGTGAGCGATACCCTGTTTTCTTACTCTACCCGTGTACTCCACTCCTTAACAGAACGTCGCGGCTACGGAGGAAACTTTTTAGGGTGGATGTTGGTTGAGTATTTGTTGTACAAGAGAAAATGCATTAGAACATCAGACACAAAATCATGCAAAGGAAATAAACAGGGAAGCAGGAGACAAGGGAAGAATACAGGGAAAGTGAGCATTTTCATGCACTTTTCCTTTGAGGAGAATCATACTCATTTTTTCTTTCCTGTCTCGTCTTCCTTCCAGAGTTGGAAGGGTATAAAACATGAATTCACGGTGGCAGGCGTTGTCTAAAGCTTGAATCCTATCTAGTCCTGTTTTTTTCACGAGAGAAGAAAGCGAAGAGGAACAGACGATGATGATATGTTGATCATCATAATGATTGCTTTAAAAATTTCCCCTTGGTCGGTTCTTTTCTTCGAGTAGCCGGCTGCCTCTTCCATCACCCTTTATACCGGCTCATGATTTATGAGCCTTGAGATTTTTTTTCTAGTCTGGAGGTATCTATCTAACGAACGGCGGGTGTATGTATATAGTGTCTATGCATATTTGGTTTTTCGGCTGGTTTCTTTTATTATAGCGCCAAAGGAGGGAAATTCCTAGCTTACACATTCCGCACGCCTTGGTTCCTAGTGAAAATTTCTGCTTTGAGAAATATAATACATTATCATAATATGCCAACAAAAGCTTTCTCCAGTGATAGTAAGAGGGAAAACCACAATATGGTATTATGGTTAATGGCTATGAGATATGAGATATATTTAAATACACGCAAAATTCTTAATATCTCCATGCATCTAGCCATCTAGGTAGCAGTAGCAGTAATAATACGGATTTTAATCCACAAAGAAACTATGAGTGATTCAGTATTTTAAAGCTGAGTTTATTACGAAAACCTTTTCAACAATATCGAGGCTAGCACATGGGCTGGGATCATCATCAAATGCGAGCTACTCCACCCCTGGCTAAAAGCTTTGATTGAAGGCTTTCATTACGAGACTGCTTGTTTACTTGAATTTTATATGCCCATACCGACTGTAACTAAAATTTCTGCAAAGTCTCAAAATATACCTTAACAAGGAACTTCACTTGATTAATTAGTTTTGTCTTAAATCCCTAGAATTTATTGTATAGCAGAGAGATTACAACATAGTTTAAGAGTAATTCCACTATCGACCATTTACTGTTCCGTTTACCAACTCCCTAAAATAAGAAATTGAAATAACCTAGTTTTTGTATCAAGAGTATTCAATTAAGTTATTCCTACATAACTATATAAATATCCCAAGACAGCGTTAAATTGCACGACCACCGAAGTGCTTGGCTTGCTAATTTCATGGTAGAAAAAGTTTTCCCTATGCTAGTTACTAATTAACCCGGAAATTCATTAGCGCATCCGTCCAGTCCAGACAGCTAATCCTGCATGAATGAGTACAACATTGCTTACAAATCTGTCATTTGACATTAAATAAATATCTCTTTCCACGGGATTTCCTCTCGGAAAGTTACACAGGAAGAGATAATTTTCTTTGAAATGAGATTCCAAAATACGTGCCAACATAAATACGCTATTTATACATAAGTAGATATATATTGAACATCTTTCTTTAAAAGCAATTCATACGTAACTTTGCTACTTTGTAGAACTCGAATCTCCAATTAAGTACCCTGCCCTGATTTTGACATTCTTAGAAAGTTACACTTCAGAATTAATTCACAAGATTCTTTTGAAAAGTATTCATGATTCTAGTACATGAAGCAGGATATGTGATTACAGGATATAGAATTTGCCTACCTACATCCTTACGAAGAAGCAATACTAAGCACATTTACGTATGACATTCGAATTATGTGCACTCTATTGCTCAATATATATGGAACTCTAGATTTCCCAGTATTTTCAGGGAATTGGATAATCCTGGAAAATCGGCGACAATAATCAGTGAAAACGTAGGCGGCGGAAGTAAAAAGATTCCATGGAGGATAGCAATACCCATCGTTCAAAATAAGTTGTATGTGAGGCATCCTTTATGCCTTACAGATGCGGAAAAATACACGGAATAATACGCATCCAAACAAAATGGTCAATCCACCGGGATGAAAATTAAGTTAGGCAGAAACTCAATCCGTTTTTCACAATCCGTAATACGACACCCTCTGTGACCATGTGACCAACAAAGCAGCATCTAATTGATTTCGCAATATTGCTAATGTACATATATACCTTTATGCAAGCATAGTAATAACGTCTGAAACCCTGTAAACTTCCAAGATTGCTAAACTTTTGATTCTGCTCAGGGCTCAAAGTAAAACTCCCTTTTTGTCATTGTTGAGAGAAAAAATTGATTTTCATTGAGGAAAAACTCCATATATGTGTCTGTCTGTTCTGCAATGTAACTTTCGTTCACAAGGAGGGTAGAAAAGCAGGTAGAAAAATATTTAGTAGTACAAAAACAAGGATATGAGAAAGAGGAGGAGTGAGGAGGAGGTAAAAGAAGTCAATGTGTGTAGGCAAGAAAAACGTGGAGAAAAGCAAGTCGACAAGAAGTGAAAGAAGAGGATATGAGCATCATTCCCCATTCGACATCTTCTCTTACACACAAGGAATGATCAATCTAATCTTTTGGAAAATCCTCGAAGAACGTGATTTCTTTGAATTGAGCTTACTATGAAAAAAGAGACGTATAAAGAACTACATATATAGATGCTCGTATATTTTTCATATGCATACAAAGGAAAGCCAATGGAGAAAGTGGAGGAAGGAAAGTAAATGTGAAGCATAGGCGCGTATATTGTATATATACACATATGCATTTTATATTTTATCGCACTGCACACACCAAAATGTTCAGATTTTGGATATCTTTTCCCTTTGTGACCTTACTAGGATTTTAGAAGTTATACCACACTGGAGTAATACTGGTGGTCAGACAAAAACCTATCCTGAAGTGGTAAAAGCTTATGGTGACTTCGACTACTTATTAAACTTAAGCCATCTTTCTTTTGCATGCACTCGCTCGCTATCCTCCCTGTGGACAATGGGGAACAAAGGGTTTTTGGACGGAAGGGGTATAGGATGTCACATACAAAAATATAATATTATTGTCTATGCACCCCGCTCACTAAACTCACAATAAATGTGTATACCCAGATGGGAAAGTTAAGGACGAACAAGCAAGCGGTGAAGTAACCCTTTTTTCCCTAAAAGCTAACGTCTAACCATAATATAGCATAGCGTCTAACAGATTCAGAAAATATTACAGTTCACGTTCATACAAGACATTAACTTTCAACTTCAGCTGTTCACCAAATCTTTTTGTCTGCTCTCTATTTCATACAAACATATTACACATATTACGAACGCCATGATAGGTCCCACACGTACAGTAGCTCGGAATAGAAGTCAAACCTGGAATTTACATTACTATTCAGTATCACGCAAAATTGGTCAGTTGTCATCCAATCCTCTCTCCCGTCGTCCGTCGTCAATCCATCGTGTCATGCATGCACACATACATACAACTTATTTATGTACGTCACGGCGATGTGCCCAAGAAAGGGCTCTTATTTCCGGGATTCCCAGGCTGAGAAAGGGAGCGACTCGCGAAACCATTTAGGAAAGGGCTTCTCTTTTAATAAGTTTAACAAGGGTGTTCACATGTGCATGAATACACCTTTATACATGAATATCCATTACTTTCATTTCATTGCCGCAACTCTTATATCCCGACTTAAAGACGGAGCTTCAAAGAGTAAGAAGAAGAAAAAGTCAGTGTATACCTTTTTATTACAAAGTATAAGTACCTGGGATGACAATGAGATGGAGAGAAACGAGTTTTCTTTCACACACTTTATTATATCCCCTTGTAGATTTTCATGTGTCCCATGTCTCCTCCTAGTTTGCCTGTTGTGGACGGACATCATCCAGCTAATGTCTTTGGGATTTTTGGGATCCTTGTTCCTGTCCAAAGATTTCTCATAGATGGATCACCTACAATGCCTCATCATGTACCTTGTGTCTTGTGTAGAACACACACACACACATACACACCGCCGCCGCCGCTCCTGTCTCCTGTTATACCTGAACATTGATTCATCCACCTTATTTTTTGGGATTTTTTCGGCAAAGTCGTAGTCAAGTGAGCTCTCCATATATATTGCTCCTTGGCGTGGTCGCACCAGGCCATTTAGAGAATTTTTTAACTGCTTGCCTCATTCATGTGCCATGTGCCTGGAAAAAAGAACCTCAGGGATTTGTTTCAATTCATCATCCCTGATTGCTCAAGAGAACATGTCCTCCCGTCACTCACTTTTCTCTCTATTTCCCGTTTCCTTTCACTCTCTCTCCACTTTCCAAGGAGAAACGTAGGCAATCTCCCCCTTTACGAAGATTATGTACGCTTTTTATATACCTAACTACGCTGTGTAGGTGATGTTTTTTCCCTTGACTGAGAAAAAAGTGACGGTGTTTTCCTCCCCATTTTTATATACACTTTCTTCCACTTTCCAAAGTCCATAATGCTAATGACTTGACTCTTCTGCTTGTGATGTCGTAAAAGACTTTTATCATGTGTTACATTCGTGATTTCCATCATATCATTATAGGTTATTAGTTTCCTGGAACGGTTTGTCATTATCAAATGGTAAACAACAATATGCCATTTTATGTTTCTACACTATCCCTTCGTTCTTTTTTCATGGTGAAAAAGCCAAGAGAGCTGGCTTCATTTGGTTAACTTCTAGTCACTATGCTTTATATATAAAGTAACATCTCCACACAATTTGCTACTCCGATTCAAGTGGTGTACTATGATAATTAAATTTTCTAGTAAGCCATTTCACTAATGACATTTTCTCATTTCATCCACGCACATACACACAAATAATCCGTAAATAGCTAGAAATTCTGGTCTTCCGTTGCTCTTCCAAGAGACTATCCAGCCAACCACGTTATACGTAAATCCGGCAGGCAAATTAAGTTCCAGTCAATGCTTAACTAGTAAATATGGGTGACTTCAATTTACCTCCTCCCTCCCTTTTCTCAATATAAGTGTGTACTAAAATAGTGGGGAGTGGAGCACTTGAAACGTTTTCAGATTGTTATTACTATATTCAAGTGCTTCCTAGATTGACTTGGAAGAGAGTATGTGTGCTGAGCAAAAGCAAAAGCATAGATATTTGCCCAATAAGGTAACGTATACGGTCCATTTCAGAAATTTTCCTCCTCAGTTCACAGACATGCATTCCCTTTTATCCTGCAATCAGTTCAACTTCAACCTTTCTTCAAAATGGATACTCTCTGGGCACAACACGTCCACATACTGAGTAAACTCGGGATATGGGAGATATCCTATTTTCCTCCGTTGTATTTGCAGATGCTCATTTTACTTACGCAATCATACAGAGACCTTAGGATGGGAATCCGCTAATCTGGAGAAAACTTCTACGTTCCGCTCACTACCATTTGAGTGTCCTGTCGTAGTGGTAAACATGAACATCATGAAAGCCAAAATGGATCGACACAATCAAACACGGAATCAATCTTGTAATGTAACATCAAACATTATTCACAACGATATATGTATGTCTGTATTGTTGGTCTATGTGAAAAGCAGGTTCTGGACAATAAGGACTTTTTTGTTTTTCAAAGAAAAAAATTATGTATACAAAGGGAACGGATCGGGACGGGAGGAGAATTCAAGAAGCTGGAGTAAGCTGTTTTCTTCCTTTGGAAATAAAATTGTGCTGAGCTGAGCCACGGAATTGTATTTTTACAAAATAGTTTTTCTCCTTTCCCACCTTCCTTTCCCGTGGGACTTGGATTGAGAAAGAAGCACATGCTGACTGACACTACATTCGTTTCGTTGTGTCGGTAGCCTGGTTTTTTTTCTCTCACATGCAATGCAATCATGCTACAGTGGGAAGATTATGTCGGGCTTGTTTAAAAGAGACGATTACGTAGAAAGCGAAGGAATCCAGACTTTCTTTCCAGACGGTATATAGGTGCTTCATGAATACTCCGCACAAACCGACATCGACGTTGATACCCATATATAATGCATTTGGTACGAGTGCATCATCTGTATCTTCAATTGGCAGCCTTGGGGCTTTCAAGCGGAGCAATGGTGAACATGGGAAGCACCGTGGTGTATTTCTCATGTCCTGATAAATTCATAATATATTAGTGATGAATTACAACCCACGCCTGGGCACATTTAGCTTGTCGGATAATAAGGCCTAGTTTGAAAAAAATTATGAATATTTCAAAAGTGAAGACTCGGAGCTGGGGTTTGGACTACTACTACCGCATTCTTCATGGAATACTGTTTGTCGCAACAAGAAAACGACAACAGCAGCGCGTGTTCACTCTAAGATGATGGAGAACAAAAATGAAATTAGATGAAACTAAGCTACTTCAATTGTTCAAAGAAAAAGAAAAATTATTTGGCAGTTTGTGATCATAGCACAAGACCAAATAACAAAAAATCGGACACTTACAAAACTAGATTTCATAAAGGAATATTGTATTTCCTGTGATCTATCAATCAAAGTAAATCAAGGCGAAGTTAGATTTAATCTTACACTTTGTCGGTGATGTGGAGTATACCAAACTTTCAATATTTCCCCCTTGTGATGTTCTTTATTATTTTTCCTTTGTACCTTAAATTGTACCTCATTCTGATCCAACCAAACATGCCTGTAGAAATCACATTTTTCCTTTCTCTGCATTTTCGTGCCGCTCCCGCGCCTAGATACGACAAAGTTAGGAAAAATCAATCAGAGTTATATTTGATACAAACATGTCCGTCCACCTTCAAAAGCTTTCTGCTAGGGAAAAAATCCTCAGACAATACAATATTGAAATTGAATCGCTCAACAGTACAGCAGCAGCAGTCTCCTCTCCTAATATGTAATATGTCGTTGATGGGGACGTGGAAAGTAATGTTGTAAAAGGTCTCACCAGAATACAAACATTTTTTTTTTCGAGAAAAAAAGCTCCATTATAAGCGGTCTTATTTAGCTAAGTATCCGTTAGGAAACACGATTTTCCTCTTGATAATTTTCCTTCCACTGGCTTACCCGTTACATATCAAAGCCACTGTTGATAACGTGATAGCCTAATACAAACAATATTTCCATGCCGCGAAAAGCTTGTGGATATCCCAGGAATATTATATTCTCCCGATAACGAGTCAAGCTAGCTATTTATTATGATGATATATAGGAGCTCACACAAGAATAATAGCTTCGCATACCGTTTTTTAAGACACGGTACACACACACACAAACTCGTTCGTCCTTTATATAATATGTTGTATGCATGTCTCCACCTCCACTACACATTGTAGTGTGAGCCACATACTTGAATCATCCACTTCTCTCTTAACAGTTTTGTGGTGAAAGTGTGTCATATAAAAAAGCAAGTTGGAGGGTGGTTTGCTGTTATTTTCAGATAAAAAAGGTAAAGCCAGCAAGAAACCAAAAGAATGAAACCATCCATTCTACCAAACAAGCAATTTACTTTTTCCCCAGCTCTACTCCCTTCTCACTCTATTATTTCCCCCAGAATACATGATAGATGACATAATGCAATGTCCCCTCGGAAAAAGTCTCCTTTCCGTATGCCCTATCATATATGCATCTTGGCATGTATATATATGAAATTTTTACGAAGTTACAATATATTCATTCTGAGAGAGAATTATCAGGATCGACCTTATACATAACGACTATCAAGTTTCTTACTTTCACATCAATCTTAGACTGCACCTTCACTCAACATCAGTTACGTTTCACTTGAGGCTGGCGTCCCCAGCTGTAAAGCAGGTATGACACATTGACTTGATCAAGATATGCATACAACATAAAGGACGAACTTCATAATTCAAGCACTTACACATTTCCACTGCTCCTGTCAATACTGCATACTCCCCCTGACCTAATATTAAGTACGTGTGGAGCCTACGAGTCACGTCAAGAAAGTTGCAATAATACTTCGTCATGATCAAATCAAAATTCCATCATGCAAGTCATGCAACCCAGTGAGTGAGTGTCAGTGGGAAAATAAAATAAGTTTTTTTTGGAGCAGAATCGGATATGAGAAAAGCAGCGGGCTTGCCACTCTTTATTAGACAGCTTAGAGCATGGATGGAGGGAATCTTTGTAAGTAAATGTAAGGATCCGTTAGAAATGTAAAGGCCACCGGAGGAGAATAATTATTGATTCCTATTAAAATATTCTACGTACCACATATGGCATATGAAGTGTTTGTATGGCATAGATCGCACACACTTTCTCCGATATTATGTATTAGAAATGATATTACCTATGTTTGATAGCATGGTTTACACAAATGTAGCAACTCCGCTGGTGTAGGTATTCGCATTCACTCAATTCAGTATATAAAATCGTATGAGGGAGGAGGAGGGCACTTTTAATATATCAGGTAGCCATGTATAAATTCATGGATTTGTAGATGAGACAGGTGTTTCCCTCCTAAATATTGGATGAATTGACAATCAATACTTGGTAAAAGCCGATTTCTCAGTGAACAAATGGTTTATGTCCTAGAATGAGCAACATTTGTATATTTTTCATTTGTACTAATAAAATAAAGTCTGTGTGCATACAAATCGTGCATATATAAATTCTATATTTGGTGGATGGAACCCAAATGGTTTTTGCTCTCTAGGTATCTACCTCCACAGTAGGAGTGAGTTGTATAATAGTGTAATTTTATTCCACTTATAGGTTCACAGCATGCTTTGTGACTGCAAAGAATTGTAATTTTCTTCTTCTCATGATAGTCCATTGTGTTTACATCATTACAGGAATAGATCAACGAGCAAAACTCTGATAACTGTATAATTCATCAAACTTGAAAAATTGCTCTACGCTGTATTGCTTAAAAGGGGTCTACGTATTTCAAACTACATTTCAGGTTGATATCCCGTTAGGCAATTTGTTTGAATAAATTGGTTATCGTCACAAATTTCTGACATCTTGAACGATATGAATGCATAATAGGCATTATATTTCCATACAATGTACATTTACATCGGAGAATGGCGGCTGACACTATTATGCGTTGCACAAGTTGAAAATAAGAGACTTTATTGTGAGAAACGCACCAGCTTTTTTTCTTCCTATGGTATTACCAAGTGGTATAGGTAGGTGTAACTGTGCAGTACAATACAAATACAAGGGAAAACATGACACATGCACGATACAGATCCGTCTTTTTGTATTAAACCGAACCGGTTTAGATATGAATTTGCTTATTTATGTACATTAATTCATTTCCAATTTCTTTCGGAATTTGAATGAAGGAGGTATGGATGCATGCACGATTTCACCATTCACTGGCAACATTTGTTTCTACAAGTGTTCCTGACTCTTCAAGAATAATACGGAATATTTCCACAATTCAAAATGAACTTTCTTATCAACTCTCTCAGGCTTACGGTGAAGTATGTTTGAATAAGAAAGTGTACTTGTGTGACACAAACTTCAAGAAAAGTCTTTCTCTCTTTTGTCATTTGTACGATTTCCTTTTTTCCCAACAGAAAATATGGTTCGTTCGTGCTGCAAAAACAATTCCCTGAAATGGTATGCATTTATTCATGCAAATTTTCTGCCGCAACCTAGTACAATATTGTGTGTTTGTGGTCCTGGTCCACACGGTTTGTTTTTCTCTCAGGAAGCCGAATAGTTGCATATTGCCGGGGTGCGGATTTCGGTGGAGAATGAAATGTAAACATATGCGTGAGCTGGTGATGTTTTCAGAAGGACACAAAATAACCCTAGCTTCCACTTTTCCAAATTTCACAACGACCATTGCGACAGGGGTATTTGGGGCACGTGGAAATTAGCCATTTCAAAAGTGTGTAATATTGACATTCTGGCAAAAAAACTGAGGATGGACTTGCCTTGCAGGATTATATATGTTTGATAAAAATATTTACTTAGGTAATGTTCCAACTCTGGAAGGGAGACGAGATGATATGATAAGTTATTAGATTGCCAACTTCAGTCGCGCTCGCTCAATTTCCGACTTACTTAGTATTCAACAGGAATGGGAGCTCTTGTAGTCAATGGGAGAATAATGAGAAATTTTTAATGCTGCTTCTTTCCTTTTTCTTTCATCCAGAAAAGGCAATCGTTGATGGTAAAAACTGCAATGGGCTAAAGGCTTATAGAATAATGAAGTATCAATTGAGAAACCAGAAAGGAATGCTGATGAGATCGCTTTTTGTTCGGATACTTATCTGTACTTTTATACTACGTCTACTGTCATTTTTACTCCTTAACCATACCATTTCATCACTTTTGAGTATCTTCCCTTTTTATCAGCCCCAGTTTTTTGTTATCTGAATTTCGCATTATGGAGAGTGGTGTTGGTGGGGATGTGAGATTCCATGCAGCAAAATGCAAAGCGGAATTCTCTGTATTTCCCTAAAGACACATAAAAACTCCAATGCATGCATGGATGATCATCTGGAATGGTATTGAAACTGCTTAACATTTTGACCTAGGCATGTGGAGAAAAATTCACACACAGTATATCATGGTAGTACCAGTACGTATGCCATCAACATTAGACTTTGCAGTACAAAGTTGTAAATTCAACGTTTGTAATTGTAATGTAATTTTTCACATTTATCCAGAAAACACCAGAGACGGGCAACGACGAAGGAATAGATCAAATAGGAATAAATTAAATTCTTGGTATTTCACCATATAAAAATAAGAATGTACATGGAACAGACAACCTCTAGTAGCAAAAAAACAGGGATGCAATACCCCAGATGACATTTGAGGACAGAATAATGACATCTGCTAGGACGAGGAGCTCTCCAAATTCCAGAGTAAATGGTAAATTTCACAGAATGGATGACACCCCTTGATACAGCCATTATTGTCTTTGAAACCAGCGCCTTGACATAACAAAAAGACGCTGTTCTTGTGGTTGTCTTCCTATTTGTAATTCCTTCATCTCGCCCTTTTTTGTTTCCATCGAGTAGCATGGTCATATGGGCTGTGATGACATCCCGGTGGTCTTTTGATATGCATACAGAATGGTTCCCCGTTCCAAATATTAATGTTACAACGGTTGCTTAACATGTGTAACATTGGAGAATAACAAAATACGGGATGTTTTTGATATGTATACCCTACTCTGGTATTCCTTCACCGGTTACTATTTTGATAATTATTCTACGGAGATAGGAGAGGTTTCACGGAAAAAGATGGAGAGATAGAGAGCAAGCGAAGATCCAACAGCGTCGTCAAAAAGTAAGCCAGTTGTAGTTTGCACCACCACAGCTTTCTCTATTCACAATCGCAATAAGCCCTTTGAATTTTCCCTTGGAAAAATGCAAAGACATGGAATTTGGAAGGAATGAGAATACAAGGGAAATAACAAGTGGATTGTTGCCTTGCATTTTAACAAACACAACATGTACATGGTATGATATAAGTTATATCTAGTCAGGATCCAAGTAAGTAGCACATAGCATACTTCTGATAAGATAGACCCTTCTCTAGTGGCAAATTGTCTAGGAGCGTATGCACACCAACCCTCCATTCATTTGCTCTCAAGATAAAACACATGGCATCCAGTTCAGAATGCATCACATCAAATCCAAGACAACTCAACCATACGACAAGTAATACGATACGATGAAACTTGCCTCAAAAACACGACCAACGAACGACCATGCATGGCTATGAGCATTTCAGGGATTAGGACAAGTAGAGAGATACACAACTTTATTTAATGCCTAAAAACTACGTATTTCTGTGGTTCAGATTCTCAGGAAATCTGTAAGCCTGCCAGAGCCTAAAGTGAACTGTGAGGATAGAAGGAGCGAGCTACAATTGCATTTGACAATGTCCACAGGAGAAACCCGGGGAAATGTTTTCCCGGAGTGGCTTAGCTTATCCCACAGCGAGTGCTGTAAGCCACCACATATCATCCATCGAACTTCTCCACTCCACTTATTTAGTATTCCACAACAAGTTGTTCCGACCGAAATAAGAGAGTCTGTGTTAATGCACGGGGAATGGAGTTACATATAATACGTTTTTCTTTCTCATTCTCTAGTCCATACGTCAGAGGAAGATTATAGCAGAGAGGAAATTATTATTGAAACCGGATCGTCCAAGGATATATCCATATCTTGCTTGTGGTAGCCTGCTTGGTTTTGGTTTCTCTATAAGAACACAAATCCGCATGGACAGATTGCCGTGCTATAAGAAAATATATATGGCACACGTTTAATTCTCAATGAAACTTTTCCGGTTAAAGTCACCAAATCCGTATATTTGCTCTCGATTAGTTTACCCGTGTCTACTTTCCTCTCACATAGTAAACTGGGAGGAGAGAGAGAGGATGATAGCCTAATGCTAACATGAATAAACCTGATGTATCCACAGGTTAACCAACCAGAACCAGATGTATCAAGTTTTCTAAGGGATTGGGATACAGTTGGAAAGCTGTGATTGAAGAAAAACACGTTCTTCCCCTTTTTCGCGATCTCATGTATTCCGTAAAATTGACGTATACGTGGGATCCCGCTATATTTTATCGTTGAAGGAGATGTTTCACTTTTATGGGCATTTCTGTCGTTTGAGCTGTCCTTACGTATGTCTTTATTTTTGTAAATGACACATTCTCTCAAACCTGTCTCNTGTCCTTACGTATGTCTTTATTTTTGTAAATGACACATTCTCTCAAACCTGTCTCATTTTTTCTCTTACAACACGTGTTTCGCTCTCAATTGTCTTTACACGCCATTCATTTTAGTCGTCAAAACGCGTGCTTGGATATTTTTGATGTGTGCGTGTGGCTTACACTTTCGTCTTACGAAAGCTCCTTAAAGGTTGTGACGAAAGCGTAAACATCCCTTATTTCCTAGTTCAAATGACAGGGTGCAAATCTTCACATAACATATTCTAACAGACATGATTTTAAGGCACTATATTTCCAATAATTTCTTCAAGATAGTCAATATGTATACGTATACCACGGGAATTCTGGTTCTCGTCACCCTACTCAATGAAATCATGGGAATTCTCTGTGCCAATGACGCTTCCTGCTTTCCCTTCCAGATTTTGAGATGTCAATATAGATGCTTTCAGTTTGTCTGCTTAACTGGTTAGAGACTTGAGAGCTGATTTTCTGATGTGTGGCGGTACATACACCAACGCCAACCACTTATAAAGCTACATGTGTATTTGTCTGTTCTGTACTTAGGCTTCGAGATGGAGGAAGTGGATGAGTGAGTGATGTGTAAACCTCGGTCCTACAAATGGAATACACGGAGCGCACTTTTCTAAAGAGTTGTTCCAGCTTTCACGTTTGTCAGCTAAAAATGCGCACGTATCTACGTATGCCCAAGATGTTTTCCAGTGTTTAAGGGCAAAACGCTTTATATACATTTTCCCCACACATGTGTACTCAACATAGGTACACATCCCATACTTTAATATTTGTCACGTTCCCCTCCATCATCATGCTCGTCTAAAACTAATATCTCATAAAGATTCACCAAATTCAATCTTTCACCTCGCCGATCTATGTGGTCTCTCAAGTTTCATGGAAGACATTCAAGAACACACGCCAGCCATACTTTTTTATATGCAAGTATTTACAAGTAGATGAAGTGCCTCCTTTCCGTATCTTCCGTATCGTATCTTCAGAAGAAAAAAACTAAAGATATGATTCCACCAGCAGCGTGCATGCCAACGATTGCAGACTCTGCAAGCGAAAGTCGGTGGTGGGATGACCCCCTAAAACGTAGATCTCACACGGAGGTACTTACGTACAAGCATTCCGAATTGAAGACTAAGCTACTTTCAATCTCACTTTCACCACACAACATCCTGCTTGATATTAGGGAGATATACGCGAGCAAAGCTACTTTGCTTATAAAGAGCTTGTATGTCTACATACTTCTGAAAATCTCATCTTATTTTTGCACCACACCGCAACCTTTTTTAAACCAACCAAAAAGGAAGAAGGAAAAAACCGAAAGTCGAGATGGAAGGATGGAGAGAGAGAAAGAGAGAGAGAGAGGAAGAAGGCAGAACCAAACAACTTCACCGCTCTCGCTATTACCATGAATGGATGGAACCATACCGTCGTTTACTGACTTGTGAGTGACTGAGTGCCAGACCGTACCGTAAATATATGCATGCAATCATATACTTTTACAATGAAACATGTATATTACAAGTAATAGCTGGTGTGGGTCTTATCTATCTTCCTAGTTGCGGGTTTCCACTTGCAAAATGCAAAACTGAAATGAGTTTTTCATCAGCGGTGTATAATAAGGAAATTGGAAAAAATGTGGCTGCTCCCAAACCATTCCTTCTGGTCGAGGAAAAAAACGAGATGTGAACAAAGTATCGTAGGCGGTTTTAGGATGGAGAGGGTTGTTACTGTGTGAAATCATGCACTTTCCTCATTTCCATGTGTTGTTGCTTTGCTTTTTCCCTTAAAGCGTTCAACTCGTAATCATATGCTTTACTTTTTTTGGGCGGGCTTGGCGGAGCGTCACTCTCGGTTTGCTCTTTAAGGCTTTATGTCAGCAGCTTTTACTTCTCCCCGTGGCCGTCTTGACTTGGCTTTTTAATATATTTACTTAAAAAAAGTAAGTCGACATGGGGAAAAAATGAGTGACTCCCTGGAGAAGAAGACGAATAAGAGGTTAAGACATTTGGGATGGCAGCTGACGACAAGAACGAGCTGAACGAAGTCATACAGAGATAACGCCGCGCTACAGATAAAAATTTGATTGCATTATATTTGAGCACACAACTTATTTAACTCTTATGTTTTCAAGAATTTTGCCAAAGCCAAGTCAACTGCTTTCCCTTATCAATAATTGCCCATAAAAGGATGAAAAGAAAATTTCTACACACCCCATATGTGAAAATACCTTTGAATCATGCTTACTTTCAGATATTCCGTATCATTTTGTACGGTCGTGCATTCCGACGTTTGGGTAGATAGCGGTGGGAAAGGGAAATCGGATGCCTTGCATAGTTCAAGATTTTATTGCGAGAATTGTACAAAATGAATATTTCTCTGACGGAACCACAAAAATATTTCAGAGGTTAACTGGAATATCCCACGACGATATGCTTATTTTTTATGAAAAAGTGTGGATGTCGTCATATTTCTAAAGAAAAAGTTGATGTCGTGTGCTTTTACAAGGTTTTGCGAGGAGTTGGCTGTTTTTCACTCCTTGTTATTAGTTCGTGTGGCAATAATAACAGGACGGGAAAAAGATAAGAGGATATGATGATAATGATGATGACGATGGGCTGGTTTGTGTGAATATGCATTTAAAGAATGTCGGAATAGAAATTCCATTTCAGACTCTAGCAGTCATCCCTGGGACATTGGAGATCCGAAGCGAGACGAGGAATAAGAAAAAAGAAGGAAATAACTAGCTTCCACCCAACCAAACCAAGCCAGTCAACCAAACGGCAGGAACAAATAGGGGAATGAGTTCTACCCGTAAGAGTACCATATCTCTTTCTGCTTTTTAACTAGAAGAATGTTGTATGCATAAAGTACGTTACATGGGATGGGAAACATGGGAAAGCACTTGTTCCTAGAGGTATGCTCATTTCATGGTTCAAGTGAGTCCGATGTGAACTTTGCTAACCGCAAGTGAAAGTGGGGATTTTGTTTGTCATCGTAAGAGAAAAGTAGGTAGAGAGCCAGCCAACACCTACACCAACAAATTTTAAAACGGGTTCAACTGTCTAACCTCGTAACCAGGCAAGAGCCTTGTAAAAATGCCAAACCACACACACCCATATAATATCCGACATACTTTGCCTGATAATGAAATGAGAATTCCTGTTATGACACTTTACATTATATAAACTTTACCCTGATGGGATGGGAACGTGACTTGAAATTTTTATGCTCGAAACAAAAAGTAGCTTAAAATATTAGTTCGTTAAGGTGAAGAAAACTCATTCCATTTTAGCGCGTAATAAGATTAGCTTTATTTATATTTTTCATTATCTTTCCACTCTTCTATCTTTGTGGGATGGGCAGATTACCAAAAAAATGTCGGTTATAAACCCACGTGGATTTTTTTCTGGGAGAGGCCATTAAATGCAAAAAAGCGCTATTATTATATCCTCTGAACTGAACCAATTCAATAAAGGACGTTTACAAGGAAAAGTCCGCAAGTGGGTACATCATACGATATTAATGCAATTAGCTAACAAGACATATACACCGGTGATTTCCTATGTTTGTGGGACTTTAGTTAAGTAAGACCCTAATGTAAATGGGAAGAGATTTGTGTATTCATTTAGAGAGAGACCCCCTCATGGAATATAGAAGTTATGTAGGTATCTCGGCTGGTAGCCGATTACTCATTAGATGTGGTTTGGAAAACAATGAAAAATTGTAATGAGCTTTTATGGATTATTTTTTAGTGATTTCCTACATGAAAGTGATTAGACGGAAGGAAAGGCTATACACATTAAAGGAGCATGTGTATAGCTCGTGCCCCTTTAATGTCAGGAAGAGACCATGATGACATTATGTCTAAAGTCTAACGATGTACATAAGTATTTAAGTTCTATAAGCATAAGCATGAAGGTGATTTACGTATCTTTAGTATCATCTCGTATAGCCGAAAGCTCAACGTAATTGTAATAGTGTTAGCAGAGAATCCTTTAGTGTACATGAATGCCCGGAATATTAGCCACAGCTCCGTGGTGGAAAAAGGACCGGAGGCAAATGCTAACAAAATTGATGACACCAAGCTGGCCTTATGTCCTTTCTGATGTATCTTGTAACTTGTTTTCCAACGAGGAGAAAGACTTTGATTATATGATGCTAGAATAGTATCAGCTTAGAGGCTGTATACTGCACGACAGCGTGTGACAGTTGACTCGTCCTCTAGTGTTTCTGTCGTTTCCATCTCAGTAATTGAAGGATTTATGTCAGCACAATATCAAGGGGACTTTTCCCAAAGTTGGCTTTCACTCGCGCCACACCAGCAGCCCATCACTTGTCTACAATGCCCCTTTCTAAACTAACATTTTATACATATTCAAGTTTGAGCATATGGCGTATAATATAATGCCCATATTGTTATTATTATTTGTCCAGGCATCATCATTCTCCTTCCTGGTTTCGGTTACCTTTTTACCCTCAATAAGTTTTTCGAATAGTTTGGCTCCTCTGAGCTCACCGGGACTACACTGGTAGTACTACTCTTCTACTTTCGCCTCCTTCCTGTCCATATCATTTTTCGTAATCGGAGATGTCCCACTTTTAGCCCATACCAGTCCCACCACCGCACCGTCACCACCTTATACTACCTATATTCAACGGAGGACCACACAAGAGTCAAGAAATCACGAAGAAAGCTATCATCTGTCGTCCTCGTGGTTTACTTGTAGCCATATTAGCACCAACTTCTTTAGGCCCTTTCAAAACAAGACGTTTCACCATGGCTGTCTACTTTATTGCCACCTCAATAATATCCTGGCAGGGAAAGAAAGGGAAAATGCATTTTCTTGACGGCAAGAGGAACCTTGCTCACTCTTAAGTGTTATTAACGCATTCAACCTGCTATTATAACAGCAATATGTAAACTGTTATGCCAGAGAGGTAACTGCTACTTCATGGGAAAATAGTACACGTACGTACGTACATAACATACTCACAAGGGGAGAGACGAACGGGAAAGTTTTTTGCCGAAAAAGATAAAAGAGAGGAGACCCCAAGCCGAAGGGAAAGGAAGGGAGGCTGCACGCTCTAAATGCCACATGTCTTATGAATATTCATCTTCCCAAGAGAAAATGAAGTTGCAACTAGAGAGTTACAACAACAAAGATATTCACTTTATGTAAACTATCAGAAGCAATAGTTATTTTTCATGATGAGAGCCGACCAGCATGGAGTCTTATCAGTTCTGAAAATATTATGATACATGTACATACATATTCATGTGGTCTATCATCATCCTATCACCACAAAGAATTTATATTTGTATTAGTTATATCTCGAAATCTCGATCCTTTCAAGTTTGGTAAGTTTACCTGAAAAGTTGTTCTTGGCGATAGGAGGGCCTACTACTCAACTACATACAGTGGAAAAGTACACATACGTAAAGTACGTGTTTGTGTCTTATCACCGCCGTCATCACATACTCGAATAGTTTTTGGGTGTGATGATGCCCGACGTTATTTCCGAAAACTATTTCAGGGACTATGTGCTCTTGTTTATTAAAATGGGGGTTGAAACCATTTGGCAGAGCCAGTGATCCGTATCACGAGGACATTTCAACTCTTCTACCCAAGAGGAAAAGCGAACAGTATATATGACAGCCATACCAACAAGCATGTTGTGGTAATGCCACACGCATTCACATTCACAGGAATATTTGTCTGCGAGATATGGTGGTAAAACAGAAGATTTACTAGGAATAGCCAATATTTCCTAATTGTGCGTACCATCATTTGAACCGGCAAATATCCTATTTATGTAAACCTAGCTCAAATAATAATTGACAGCTTAAATGTCAAATGACGTTATCAGTGCTCACTGACGTGAATGCTACGATGACGCGATACATTTAAACTTCCTTCCGGTTCATATTACACAACGTCTACAGATTGCAAGCATACACGTAATATGCTTTTTTTGTACACAACAAACTGCACGCGGCAAGCCTTTGAATGAATGATCGGAAATGTTATGTGAGTACCAAGAAAAAGCATGCCAATTACAGTTGAACGGCAAATTGATAGAAACAACAGACAGTATCAACTGAAATTGCAATTTTTGGAATATACATGCATCAACATGCAATCAATTTATCGCACATAATCTTCCCCGATTTACTAAAATATAATAGAGAATATAATTATTCATCTTGCAAAACCCAGCGGTTTTCACAAAACCTTGAAATTTCTCCGTACTTGATTGAGAGTGGCTTTCCAGTAATCCGAATATTATGTTCTGCAACACCCCATATTACGCTATAGTGGGTATAGTCAGTCCGTGATGCCCTTATCAGCAAAGAACTTTCAACCTATCACAAAAATACTAGAATCATTATCTGTAAGCCATTCTGATAAAAACTGTGTGCTTTCAACTCAGTCCTGTAATCCCCAAATTCGGGTTGCCTTTGCTGGTACGGGTAGGTCGGGTGGAGAAATTAGCAAAATTGCTCCCACTCTTGGCAACTTTTATCGGAAATGCCGGTGCCAAAATGATAAAAGATGCACTTTGCCCGAAACACATATTACCTTATGCTAACTTATCCTGTATGGATATAGCCAGCTCAAGAACATTTGTGTTTGCCATCAGTGCTCGCTCGTTCTATTCCTTCCAAATCCCTCTCACTCTTTTCACATTAGAGAGTAGGAGAGAGGTTGGTTAGTTCATTAGAATTCAAGTGGTAGTGTCCATAGCATGATGTGATTCCGTCTGCGGTTGACCCGGGTGCTAATCATTCCAGACACACAAGTGGAAATCTTATTGCTCCACACAGGGAAAATAATGAACATTGTTTGCTACCACCTAAAAATCCCCTTTCTCTTGCTTGGCCCACAACCACGACGAGGAGCTAGCGAAAATCCAAGAGAGAGTCCACTTTACAAACAATCATCAGACGAGGATGAGACCAGACCAAATATCCCGAAATAGGGGTCTTTTCTGGAGCAGGCAAAGCATGGTTCAAGTGTATGCCACTGGCACCAACACACCAACCAGCATGCACAAAATGAGAAATAAATGTCGACAAACGGAGAAAAAATCGCGGTCAGTTGGAGTTTCTGTTCGAACGAAAAGCGGTTTAATTTTCTCCAGAGTCCAGGTTACGCTCACAGATACTATAGAAATTACTAGTTACAAATGTTCTTGGAATGCATAAGTATATCAATGCACGTAGCTGTATTTCTTTTTAGAAAAAATCCCGTGCATCTTTTATGTCTTTGACGTAACCTTTGAAGCCCGTACTACCGCACCGTAGTGGTGTAATGTATATTATGTACTTTGCTGTAGGGGATGTGCAAAAAGGAGAGAAAGAGAGTTATATATATATTTTCCTTTTTAGAAATCCGTTCTGGGCAAAAGCAAAGTTTGAAACAATGTACATATTTATTTACTGATATAATTTTGCCGACTGAAAAGCGGCAAGACATACAGACATTG